>PVJX010049168.1:0-11191 GCA_004027295.1 Dolichotis patagonum
CTGCGTGTTGTGCAACGAGTACTTCCTTACACTAAGCTTATAAGCTGTCTATAGCCAATCGAAGGGTTCTACGTGGAGGCGAGCTATTGGCCATTAGCGCGGGGCAGATTGTGTGTAGCCATATTTGGTGCTGGTTGCAACCTGAGCAAGAACCCGGAAGCAGGATGTAGGCGCCATCTTGGGCACACGATGGGCGGGGGAGCGGTATAGGCGGAGTGTGGGCGCCATCTTGCGCGTATGCCCATTAGGACTGGCTCCCAACAGGTCTATCTCCTAATGATCATATTGCTCCCCTCCACAGACTGATTGGACATAATATCCAAAGGCAGTACAAGTGTCTCAGTTTGCCTTATCTAACCAGTTGTAATCAATATTTGTAATAACTCTTTTCTTTTTAAAATTTATTACAAAACATTTATATTTAAATAACCTTCTTTGCTCTTTCTTCTCATACAAATGAGAACTAATAGAAATCACCAATATTATCCTCAATATTAGATATTTGCAAGAGAAATACAAGAAAGCTAAATTGATTTTTTAACTTCATTAAATAAAACTATGTTTCCAATAATGCTTGTACTTATTGGTTTTATAAAATTTTTCCATAATAAAATGATTTGTTGGTAAAAAGAGCAACCTAGCATACTAACTGACATAAATTTTATTACTTCAAAATATTACTGAGTATAAAACATTATAAAGAATAAATATTATATTGAAGATGTTTAAATTATTTCTAATCTAATAAGATTATATTAACACAAAACCATCACTCCTATGAAGTTAGTTAACATTTTTGTTTCCAAAATAACAGACATATCCTGTTTAATAAATATATTACATGAGATAACAAAGAAACAGGCAGTGTTTAATTTCACTTTAAAAATTTGGTAATAATGTTGTAGAATATTATGAACAAATAAATAAATTGAAAATTATAATATTGTTCTTGTGTTAAGTTGCAATAGTTAATGCTATTTTAACTATATTAAGAAATTGATATGAAAACTGTATAACATTGTTTTGACATGTTTAATGTTTGTGGAGATGATGGTAAACAATGAAGAACACTTTCTACAGAGAAAAAAGTATTATTTGGGAGCTAAAGGAGAAATGGAGATCACATTTTATATATCTTCTTTAAAATAAGATTCAAGAAACAAGAAAGATTACTCAAGATACTGATACAATTAGAGGAATTGTGAAATGTGTGTGAGATCTTCTTGTAGAGGTAGTAGAATGAGGATAAATCAGAGAAGAAAAAAGCTGGCATGCATAAATGTTCAGTGATTAGAGAGAAAAAAATACAGAATTAATGCGATTGTAAATAGCCTACATTATCTGTATAATTAACAACCAAAATATGAAGAATAAGAAATAAAATCAGTTGTGGCCAAAATTTTGAAGAAATTGCCTATGAGAATGAAAAACTATGTCTTCTCTTTTTAAAGAGCAGACAGTTTTGGTTTTGGAGAAAAAAATTAATGAAAGTTTCTGTTCTATATGTCTCAGTCATATGGCATCTCTCACATATTTGCTCTAAATTCATGGCATAACCAGTTCTTAAAAGTTTGAAATATTTTCTCATTTTTTTTACATATAGCTGTAGTAATGCACAAACATTTAAGTATTTTATATTTTTTCACTTTTTAAATTATACACAGGTGTTGTTTGGGCCAATATTATTGTTTAATTCTTTGCTTTTTGTGTTTTCTTTGTTCTCTTCTTAAAATAGTAAAAAAAATGCTGATCAGTTTTTAAGTATAATAATTGTCATTTTTTATAAAGAAAGGTAGGTTTACTTAGCTCACTTTACATGGAGGTTTATATAATCAGCTGGCTCCAAGTCACGGTGGCATAGCACATGGGGGACACTTGAAAGTAGCAGAAAATAGTGAAACAACAAGAGCAGGAGTTCGGGGAGAGCAAGTCTCTCTTCCTCCTTCATATTGTGCACAAGCCACCCTCCCCTCCAGGGTGGATGCAGCACTCACAAAATCTCTTTGCCCTCCTCCTGCATAGGCTGAAGATATTAACAAAGTAAGGATCCTGGGTCCCTGCTGAGTCTCTTAAATTTTTAAATTTCTTAAGTTGACACAGTGTATCAACCATAACAATCCACCCCTTGTCAGTTTGGCAAGAAGACACATTTCTTTAAACAGGTTTCCAAGATACAAACACATGCTTATTTTTACCATTTCACAACTTGAACATTATAACATAGTTTAACAATCCTTAAGAAGCAGCATTAAGTCTATCAACATTATATTACATTAGAACCATAACACTGTGTCCCTAGCTCTCCAAAGATTCATGCACATCCCTTTATGCAAAAGACATTAAAGATTTGCCAAAGTCTCAACAGTTTCAGCATTGCTGAAAAGTCAAAGTCTAAATTCTCCTCTGAGATGTAAGATAAGCTCTTATCTGCAAGACTCTACACAAATGAAAGCAAAGTTAAACACTTCCAACATACAATGGCACAAGATTAACATTTTCATTCCATAAGTTACAAACAGGACGATATAAAGGATTGGGGCCAAAGCAAGTCCAAAATCTAGCAGGGCAAACATTAAGTCCTATAATTCTATGTGCGCATTTAAGGCAATCTGTGGCAAATTGTGAGCTCCAAAGAGCTTGTATGATTCCACCTCTATGGCACATGGGGTGACTACAGATCCCAAGGCTTTTCCCTTAGGCTGATTTTGCTCCCTCCTTACAGCATTCCTTAGATGATCCACACTGGCTTTTCCAAATTGCTGCAGTCTCCACTGCACCTTCCACTTCACACTCATAGCTTCACACATTGCCCTCTCAGAGGCACACTGCCTGGCCTCCCAGGCCTTCTGAAATTGGAATGGAAGCCTTTTAAACCTCAGAACTCTTGCATTCTGCATGCACCTAAAACCAGTGCCATGTGGATGATGCCGAGGTCTGCTGCCAACTGCAGCACTAGCCAGGTTTCTCTCTATCTTGGCTGTAGGGATCAAGTGCCTGGATTGCTGTGCACTCTGAAGCCAATTCTGAGAAAGAAATTTTCTATACTGCCTCCATTCTGGAACATGGTGCTCCGTAGCTTTCACTTCAAAGTAAAGTCTATCACTTTTACAGTTTTGAATTTGCAAAGGTTTGACCCTGCTCTTTGTGATGCATTCAGGCCATCTTTTTTATTCTCCTGTTCTTTCTCAAAAATAAGGATTTCCTTAGCTCTGTCTTTGCATTTCAAGGCTTCATTGGATCTTCCTTTGTGAACAAACTCATACTTTAAATCATCCTGTGGGGCTTTTTGCTCCTGATTTGCAACATAAATCTGGCTAAAAGCCCCCAACAATAGCCATGTCAAAGCTTCAACTTTCAAACTGCCTTGAAATTTTTTCTGCCAGATTAATTATTCCACCACCCTTAATCTCAACCTCAGGCAAAGTCTTTGGACATGAGCAAAATGGAGGCAAACTTTATGCCAAGCCGTAACACACATAATCTGGAATTCAACACCCACTGTAGTCCTTCTTAGCAGAAATCTCCCAATCCTGGTTTTTACTAGCAGGATTTCTATCAGCCTTCTGGTCTTCAGAGCTCTGAAAAGAATCTCTCATACAGAACAGCCTAAGGCACTCCAGATCTATGATTTCAGGCAACTTCTCCAAACTTTCCAAACTCTTCCCACAAGCCATTCCCAAAGACTCTTGAACAACATCATAAGATATAGTTAAGCAAGGACCCCACTTTTCTAGTAGCAAATTCTGTCTTTTTTTTTCCTCTGGTTGCTGGGACTAAATATCTGACACCTAAAGTGAAAGAAAGAAAGGTGTATTTACCTCACTGTTTGTGGAGGTTTCAGTACATAATCAGCTGGCTCCAGGACAGAGTGACATAGCACCAGGGCAACACTTGAAGATGGAAGACGACAGCAAAGCAACAAGAGCAAAAGTCCATGACTGTCATTTTTAATCATAACAAAAAAAAAGTCACTGAAGTAAGACTTTTGAGTTTCTCTTCACACTACATTACATTTGTATTATTCACCCCTTTTTTCAATGTAAATTACATCTGATTTCTTTTCCAATAAGAATCTCTTGAGTCTATTTGTATATGTAATCTCCAAAAAAGAAGCTGAGAGATTGGAATGTTAGGTGAAATTGATCAAAACTTATTAGGGAAAAAAAGAGAGTATTGCCATTACTAATGCTTTTTCTGTTTAAAAAACTTATCTTGGCATATGTTTTGTTAAATGTTATTACAATTTTTTTAATTTCAGTGTCCAACTTACTTTCCTATTATGTTTTTAAAAGAGATATTTAATAATGTTACTCATTTAGAAATATTTAGTACCTCCTTTTAGCCTCAGATGCAATCTTATTTCCTTTACCCTGACTTAGAGTTTCTGTGCAGTCTGCATACCCAGCAACTGTACTAGCCTCCGTTTTCTCACTTCCTCAGCCTGAGATCACAGTGCTTTCATTCTAGCCACTTTCAGCTCCCGGGAATAGGCTGCTTTGTTTTACATCCCCACGTTGTTACACACTCTATTTTAGGCATCCTCTACTTTTCCACACTTAGAGAAATCTTAGGCTTTGTTGAAAGTTATGCCAAATCCCACTCTGTAAAACCCACTTGATTCCCTGTGAATTGTATGACATTTTTCCCTCATTGCCATCTATTAGTTTTGAGTGAGATTTTTATTACCACTTATGCTGTAAATTTGTTGTAATGACTGCCTCCATAAAATACACTTTCTTGAAATAAAACTCCATATGTCTCATTTTTTGCTTCACATATGTAGTGAGATTACTACCTTATGACTGATATTAAATAAACTTTAGCTCATGTAATAAATTGATTTGCATAGAGATCTCATGTATATCTTTTTGAATTTTAAGAATATGGTATCCTATATCATGCTTTTTTTTCATCACCAAAGAAGCTCTGCATAATTATCATTACCTACATACACAGGACTATTATCTTCTGTCTTCCTAGGTGCACGCACATGCACACACACACACACATACACACACACACACACACAAAATGTTTGAACAACAAAAGTATGTTTTATGTTCTGAGAAATTCATCACAAGGTGATTTTATTTTAAAAAACAATATAGGATCGACTTACACAAAACTAGATGGTAAAGCCGACATATTTAGTGAATTAGATACCCTTTCATGGCTCAGCATTTGGCTCTTTGGGATTCATATGTTAGACCTAAAATGCCCCCCAACACACTAATATACTATTAGTGGGTTACTCCACGGATGAACTTAGAGCTTAGTGTGAGGGAATAAGGTAGTCCTTCCTGAAAGGTGGGTCACTGAGGATGTGACCCAGAAGGGTACATTCTTGTTTCTTACTTTTGTATTTTTCTCTGTCTCTGTCTCTGTCTCTGTCTCTGTCTCCATTTTCTGTCTCTCTCTCTCTCTGTCACTCTCTCTCTCTCTTCTTTCTGTCTGTCATGGAGTAAACAGCGTAACTTTGCCAGGTCCCATGTCCTTCCTTTGTGTGATTTCTGCTTCAGCGCCAACAATCGCGGACTGAATTGTCTCAAAACTGTTAGTCAAATGAACTTCTCTAAATTATAGACTCTGAGTATTTTGTTCCAGTAATTGGAAAGTAACAGGATCATAATAATAACATAACACAAAACTGAATCAGGAGCAAGATACAATGATACAATATAAAGACAAAGTCAGTAGAAAATATATAAGGCTGCTTCAAGCACAATATAGAATACCGTTCTACAGATTTTGCTTAGTTTGATTCATAACTGGAAATACATCCTAAAATAAAAATAAAAAGCCAAGTACAATAGATACATAAACCCCTAACATGTGCATTTATTATTACCATTATTTATTATGTACTTTCTATATATTTCTATAGTTGTGTGTATTATACTTCTCAAAAATTGACAGTATAATAGGTTTATTTGCACCAAACTTCTACAAACTTGAGAAAAGCATTTGAATTTGATGTTGCAATACCCTACAGTGTCACTAGGAGATAGGATTATTTTAGATCCATTTTTAAATTACTGCACCATATTATAATGGAATCATACATGTGGTCTGCTGCTGACTAAAATGCAGTTCTGCAAAATATGAATTTATAGGCATATGGAACTTATTAAACACATAATTGCATAAATACAAATATATTTATATTTAATTTAGAAGTATATTTTGTTTAAATATATTTATTTTATATTTATTATTTAGAGTAAATAACAGGCACAAAGCATTAAAACTACATATCATTGGATATAGTATATCAAGATACCTTTTCTATGTATCTCTAATTTTGTTTTATCTATAGATAACAATATTTTGAAGACTCATCAACAGTTGCTAGACTTTAGTTATTTTGATTTTATGAAACTTATTGTCTAGAAAATTTTTGAATTTATTAAAGAAACAGTATTCTCAGTTTATTCTATATTGATAGAAGTAGATTATTTTCACTTATCTAGAGATAGGTTTTGTTAGTCATTTTTTTCAGGATCATGGATAGCTATTTGACTAACTAGTGTTATATCTTTACAACTCAGGAAATTGTGCTTGATTTATAGTTATTGGATTTGTTTTCTTCCTTTACATTTGTTTCCTTTTTTATAGTTTATTAATATTTATATAATGAATATTCTTGACTAATATTTAATGTTTCTTTCAAATGCATCCCTTTTATTTCTCTTTCGTTTCTTTTTAATTTTTAAGACAATCTTGTTTTTCTTTCTTCCTTAATATATGAAATTGCCTGTTGCATATGGTTATTTTCCAGTTTATTGCATTTTAGTTTTCAAGGCTGAATTACTTCCTTTCATTTGTTATTTTTATTTCCCAAACTTCTGTGGCTTAATTTCTGAATTTTCCTATTCTTTTTTTCAGGGCGACATTTTAGTTCATTTAAATATTAGTGTTTCATAATTTTGATCTCTTGTGAATACAAAATCCTTCTTGTCTAGGATTTTTGCAATTGTTACCCATGTTCTTTTTGATATCCACTTATTTTATTTATATTCAGATACAAAACTATATTAACACCATGAGATACCAATATTTTTATGAAATTCTTCACAACCAGATTTTAGCTTGCACCCTTTCTTGTGGCTGCAGAATGATAAATTAAAGTAAATCCTTTAAGGTTGATTTAACCTATTCACTGATGGACAACATTAAAATACTTTACTCCATATTCCTATAGACATCAACAAAAATATAAATTGATCATTTTAATCAATTTAAAGAATTTAAAAGCACACTATAGTTTAATGTAGGGATATAATAAAATTTAGAGTTACTGAATTACAGAATAATCCAAGATACCAGAAGATACAGGCTTTTGACTCAGAACCACAAAATTATTTGTTAATTCTTTTAAATATTTATATTGCTTCTCTTTATAGGGTTCATTAGGAGACCTTACACCTGACAGATGAAAAATAACTTACATTATATTCTGATTTTGTAAGTTTAGATTTTCTAGTAATTTATTTGATTAAGCTTATTTTTATTCAATAGATATATTTATTTATCTTCAGTTAATCTGAAATGTCTGGTTCTAGAATTTCTGGTATATTATTATGTCATTTTGCAATGAAAAATGATTCTTTTAGATAATTCACTTTATTAAAACTATTTAAAAATTCTTACAAATAATTTAATGGATAAATATTGATTTATAAATACTATTCCTGTCATGTTCATTATAGGTATATTTACATTGCAAAACTGAGATTTATTTTTATTTTTTAAATTAGTTTACTTTCTTTTTTGTTACCAGGGATCGAACTCAGAGCCACGCGCTCACAAGGCAGGCACTTATGCCGCTGAGCTAAATCCCCAGCCCCAAAACTGAAATTTAATAATCTTGCTACTGAAGTATGGTTTGTTTTATTCTTTGTCTATAGAATCATAAATATTTCTTGACTTTATATGAATTTTACTACAATTCATAATTTTACATATTACATTATAGGAAAACAGAAATAGAATTTCCATTTGTTTATGGGTTATTCATAATTTCGTAGTTTTGTAATTAAACTTCAGTATCTTTCATTTAAATAAAAAGGATTAACAAAATATAGAAATATGTTACCCTTACTTAAAATTATAAAAATAATATGCGGTAGCATCAATGAGATATATATAGCTAATGTACATTTGCTCACAATACTTACTTTCTCCTTCTTCAATGTCAAATGAATATTCTATGATTATTTAATATCATTAATGTAACTATTATTATTTTTCCTTTGATGTTGAGCTATTATTGTATGGTTATTTAATGATATTAAAAGTTTTCTTATTTAAAAATATCTTGTAAATCATTTAGTAACCAGTAATATTGAACAACAGTCCCCTTAGAAAAGTCCTTGTTTATATCCTTTCTATAATTTTATTCTTTAAATTGTGGGTCAGCAAATCATGACTTCTGGATCAAAAACCAACTAAGCACCTGCTACTGTAAAAATCAAAGCTAGGGATAGTTCTTACGTTTTTAGTAATACAAAATAAGATATTTCATTTCTCATGAAAAACATAAAATCCAATTCACATTTTCCATAAAAAGCTTTAGTTAATAAAATGGTACTGGAACAGAGCCATGATCACACAATAGCCTATCATTTGTTGCATGGTAACTATAGTGTTGGGTTGGGAAAGAGACTGTGACCCTGAAAGTATCAAATATTTTTTCTCTGAACCTTCACAGAATAAATTTCCTGAGATATCCTTTAACTTATTCTGCCTATTGCAGATATAAAGTTTGTAGGGCTGATTAGTTATAAATACAAAAGCATCCAAGCGGCTTTTATAATGGAGCAGTAAGAAGCCAATGAAAAGAGAAGATTTCATTAGATTAATTGCTCAGTGCTACTGAACTGAATTTGTTCTGCTGTATTGAATTACTAAAGGTGATCACGGTTTTGCTCATAGATAATTGAGTAACCTCGATCATTGAGTTGGAATGAGAAAAGGCAAACTGCAAGTTCTTTTAACTTTGCAGACTTTGTCCCTTCTTTTTAGTAAGAAAACTGTTGGGAAATCAGTACATCGAAGTAGGAAGTCAGAAAACAGACTCTTCTTCTTACTCAGAGCAATGTCTGTTGGTCTGATCTTCTTTGGATCATCCACTGTACCCTCCTTTGCTCACCGCTAAAGATTTGTAAATGTGATGAGGAATCTCTACTGATAGGGTAAGTAAGTCAGAATGAAAACATAATTTCAAGTTACTGTAAATGGATTTGGCAGAGTGGAACTGTCCTTTCTGGAGGCTTTGACAATGAGACTCAATAACTTCTTTTCCACATTCATTGTCTTGTTTAATGATTGCCCAGCATCTACTTTATGTGCCACCGTATTCCCTGCAGTATGAGGCAAATCACAGGGAATGTGACAGTTACACCAAATGTGAGTTCTCTCTGCATTGGCACAATGACAAAAGACAAAGCATTCAGAGTTCTTTCTTTTCCACTTGATAGTTCAGTAAATATAACTGTTCTAATTTATTTAAGTTTAGTTTTATGTTCTACATCTTTAAAATGTGAGAAATATTCAACAGGATTAATGTAACAGTTATATCTAATATGTCTTACACATAATATTGTAGTTTTTATTATATAACTGATGTACTACAAATGTAATAGAAAAATAATCTATGTCTGTATGAAAAAATCTTTTATTACATTATGGTAGCACATTGCCATAAAAATAATATTTTACTGACTTTCCCTAAATAAACATCTATGCACTATAAATGTGAGCAAATCTTTAATTCAGATTTCCTGTGTTCAAATTTTTCTTCAACACTTTCTAGCTGTTTGAATTTGGACGAGTTCCTTTATAAAGCTGTGCTACTTTTTATTCTTCTTTTCACTTAAAAAAAGTAGGAAAGTATCATCTAACATATGTATTTGTTGAGATACTTCAACAAAATACTTTATAAAAATGCAGTAAGTTCTCTAAATGTAAGATAAATTAAAAGTACTAAAACATTTAACAATTTTGTTAGACAAAATTAGATTTAAATGTTGTGGAAGCATGTTAGCTACTTTATATACTAAAATAAAAATTTATCCAGAAAACTTTTAAGCTACTGCAAGCCTATAAAATTGTGAATACGTGTGGGAGGATAGGAAGATTAGGGCCTAATGGGCCTCTTCTGTGAGCACAAGAGGGAAAGGCTGCAAGAGTGGGTGCTGATACTCTGCACAGAAAATTAACACAGCTGAGATCCTGTTGACTATTCAGATATGTACCATGGATGGAGGAGAGAGATGAATCCTGTTTTACTCTGATTGCTTGTGCCTGTGTCTGAGTGAATAAAGCCAAGGTGTGCTATTCACTCAGGGCTCTTTGTCAAAGAGAGACAAAGGCCTGGCCCCCCACATTTTAACTTATTCTATGTCTCTTTTTGCTTCATCTTTGTTGCACCTTAATCACATAGGTTGGCCCTGTACAAGTATGTTCTAGCTTCGACAGTGAATACCGTCGCTGCAGGACTGAAATACCTGTAGCTGAATACACGTGCAAGGCTGTGAAATGGCCAAGCATTGCTGAACTGAGAACAAGGAGATGCCTCAGTCGGCAAGATAGGCCACAGCTGAGGACACCTGACTCCAACCTACTGTGATGTTTTTCAGAATTGATATAGTAACAAGAACTACATTTGAAATTCTGAAATTGAATTTCAAATTCAATTTTGAAATACATTAAATGTGTGACATTAATACATTAAAAATGTGACATGGATCAAAAAGGTGGTCCACAGAATTGTCCTACTATTATCGACAGCTATGCTAGGCAGTCAGATAGATCTAAACCCTCAAGAAAGCTAGGACAAAAGATAAAAATCACACCTTAACTGTGGCTCAAGGTACATTAGTTAGAGCCAGGTCTCAAGAAAACAGCAAAAGGATGTGGCATACTTACACACCAAGGGATGAGCTCAGGGAGAACCCCAATCTAATAAAGTCTACATAGCCATCAGTCATGTCAGTGGCCAACCCAGACCCTGCATCCATCACCTACATCAGAAGTTCTTTGTACTTTCCATGTCCACTTGTTTCATAAATTGCTTCCCCAGTAGATCAATATTATCTAAGCAGCTATATTTATAACCTTATTGGTTGACTATAATTGTAACCCATGTTGCACCCCTGTGATTGAGCACCATAAAATTTCCCCTAAGAAG
>PVJX010049169.1:0-11192 GCA_004027295.1 Dolichotis patagonum
CAGCATGATGATAGGAAAACTGCAATGGATACCATAAGGTCTCTTTTTCTTCAATGTAGCTGTTCATATCATCATGCATAATACAGTCAATTCTCATAAACTGTTTAGGAGAAGCTTTAGGCATGTATAAGCCCCTACATGTACAGCTATCCTTTCTTCATTAGAGGGAAAAACAAAACAAAACAAAACAAATCACTAGTAAAACAAGAAACAAAAAAGACAGAAAAATGGCAATAGCAAAGCAACCAAAACAATGACAATATAGGTCTTCAAAATAAGGTGGTAGGAACATTAGATCATTATTTTACATAGTAATCTTCAAAAGAGTCCCTCAAACCACCAGACACAAACATGCAAAAAGGACCCAATCCTATAAAAGCTAACTTTTTGTTGCAAGAACTAATAGAATTTGCAGGACAATCATCTTAGCTATCCTATGTGTGTTTATATAATTTTAGACATTTTATCTTTTCCCTTCCTTTTTCTTTTTCTTCCTTTTCCCAGTGATACTATATTTTCCCTTTGAGCAGATTCTTTTCCTTTCACTGTATTTATTGAGGATTTTCTGTCTTATATATTCTTACCACTTCTTACACTAGGGAGACAATATGGTATTTACACATGTGACTTTAATTTATTTCACTTATGACTATGGTCTCAAGTTGCATCCATTTACCTATAAAAGTATCAATGTAATCATTATTTATAGAAGAGTAGTACTCGTTGTGTAAAAGCATCACATCTTTTTTATCCATTCCTCAGCTGATGGGCATTTAGGTTGTTTCCAAGATCTAGCTATTACAAATTGTGCTGCTATAAACATGGGTACACATATATCATTATGATATGATGCTTTCAGTTCCTCTGGGAATATGCCCAGAAGTGGATAGCTGGGTAAAATGAGACTTCTAATCCCAGATTTTTGAAGAACGTCGAGTGACCTCCACAGTGATAGTACCAGTCTGCACTCCCACCAACAGTGCAGAAGAGTTCCTTTTTCCGCACAGCTGCTCCAGCATTTTTTGTTGGTAGTTTTCTTTATCCTGGCTATTCTTTCTGGAGTGAGATGAAATCTCAGTGTGGTTTTAATTTGCATTTCTCTAATGGCCAATTATGCTAAACATTGTTTCATCATTTATTTTCCATTTGTATTTCTTCTTCTGACAACTGTGTATTCATCTCAGATCCCCATTTTTGGATTGGGTCTTGGAATTTCATGGGTCTGATTTTTTAAAAATTCTTTATATGTTCTAGATAGAAGTCCTTTGTTGAAGAGACAGTTGACTAAGATTTTTTCAAAATTCATGCCTTTTCTTATTACACTGTTGGAGATTTCTTTTGACATGCTAAAACCTTTTAATAAGATTAGATCCCATTTATTGATTCTGGAAAGTATTTCCTGTGCATTTTGATTTTTGTTCATGAATTCTCTGCCTATAGCTACATCTTCAAGATTTCTACCTACTTTGTTTTCCAGTATACTAAGTGTTTCTGTATTAATATTTAGATCTTTGATCCATTTTGACTTTAGTACATGGTGATAGGCATAGGTCTAGGTTTATTTTTCAGCATATCAAGAGCCAGTTTGTCCAGCACCACTAACTAAAAATGCTATCTTTCTTCCAGTGAATGTGTTTGACCCCTTTGTCAAAGATAAGGTGGCTGAGTGTGTTTGTAGTTGTAGTTGTATCTTCTAATCTATTCCATTGATCTTCACATCTGTTTTTATTCCAGTACCATGTGGATTTTATCACAGTAGCCTTGTAGTATAACTTCAATTCAGAGACTGTGATGCTTCCTGGTTTGCTGTTGTTTCCGAGAATTGCCTTCCTATTCTATGTCTTTTCTGATTCCAGATGTCTTTTAGAAGTGATTTCTATAGATCTGTGTGATATGCTAGTGGTATTTTGATTGGAATTGCATAAATATGCTTAAAAATTTTTGGAGAATGGGCATTTCCACAATATTTTTCTCTTCCTATCCATAAACAAGGAATGCATTTCCATTTTCTTGGATCCTACTCAAATTTTTTTTCAGAGTATTATAATTTTCACTGAATAGATCTTTTATATCTTTCATTAGATTGATTCCTAAGTATTTCACTTTGGGGATGTTATTGTGGATTTTCCTATTTCTCTCTCAGTTGAGTTTGTTGTTTGTGTATAAGAATGTTATTGATTTTTGAGTTTGACTTTGTATCCAGTTACATTAATGAATTTAGTTAGTATACCTAGAAATCTTTCAATGGAGTTTTGAGAGTCTTCTATGTAGATGTTATGGATTAAAACCTGGTGGTCAACTTAACACCAGCTGGATTACATCTCCATGCTGCTGAGCATAGATGTATCACCTGAGGAAAGTTGCCAGCATAAACAGAGATGTGGAGAAAGTGCGTGGAGAGCATTAAGGCATTATGGCATTGAGACGTTGAGGAGTTGTGGGTTCTCCTATGTGTTGCTGTTTGAGCCATTAGGTTTTCTTAGAGAAGCTCTGGTTCTCACATTGCATTGCTTCCTGGCTCTGGAGGGGAAGATGTGTGCCACTTGGTCTCCTGGATTAACTCGTCACATTGGCTTCCTAGCATGTACTCGACTATGCTTGTCAGAAGAGGATTTTAGGGCCTCCGTGTCACTGTGGATGGCTGTGGTGCTTTTCAGGACAGACCTGGTGTTTGTTGTGAGTGTGACTTCTCAGCTACAGCATAGAGCCCTCAACCTATCAGCACAGCTCCTTCACCCTGCTGGCATAGACTTCCTAGTTTCCACTGCTGACCTTTGAGCCTTCCCGGCACGGATCTGTAAAAGAGATTGGCATGAGTCCTTTTTGTGGGCTCTAGACCTCCAGTTGGACTCATGGGAGGAATTGTCATGAGCTCTGGGTCTTTATCTGGGCTCATGTGGGACAATGCTGGGGGATTTAGGTCCTTGACTAAATATCATATATCTTTGGTGTTGTGAATAGATCTCCTGCATTTTCTTGTGTTAACTCTGGATGACCATCATAAAAATATTATAAACTCCATGTTCTAATTATAATTGTTCTCTTTACAACCCCTGACTACAACAGTAGAGTATCATGTCACCTGGAAATAATGATAATTTAGCTTCTTCTTTTCCTATCCTTACTCCTTTTATTTCTCTCTCTTGTCTAATTGCTCTGGCTAGTATTTCCAGCACTATATTGAATAGGAGTGGTGATAATGGGCATCCTTGTCCTGTTCCCAATTTTAGAGTAAAAGCTTTGAGGTTTTTACCATTTAATATGATGCTGGCTATTACTGTGTCAGAGATGGCATTTATAATATTGAAGTAAAGACAATCTATTCTTATTTTCTGTAGGGTTCTTATCACAAATGAGTGTTGAACCTTATTAAAAGCTTTTACTGCATCTATAGAAATGAACATATGATTCTTCTTTTTGGCTCTATTCATATGGTGTATGATATTCATTGATTTGCATATGTTGAACCATCGTTGCATTCCTGGGATGAATTCTAATTGGTCATGGTGTGTAATCTTCTTGATGGTTTGCTGCATTCTGTTTGCCAGTATTTTATTAAGAATTCCTGCATCTATGTTCATTGGAGAGATTGGCCTGTAGTTATCTTTTTTGGTTGGATTTTTCTCTGGTTTTGCTACTAGAGTAATACTTACTTCCAGGAATGAGTTAGGGAGAATTGCTTCCCTTTTAGTTTCAATGATGAGTTTGAGAAGTGTTTGCATTAAGTATTCTTTGAATTTCTTGTAGAATTCTGCAGTGAATCCATCAGGACCTGGGCTTTTCTTTGTTGGTAAGGTTTTTCCCCCCGGATCTAGTTTAAGTTATCTCTTTTTTTCCATTTTATTTTAAAGAGAATAAGACAAAAGAGGTCAGTACAGAGCAGATCGGAACTGGACAACATTGGCAATACAATACTTAACATTAAGACAACTGGACATTAACAATACCTATCACAATATTTCTTTCTCTGATATAGTTGAGCATAGTTTCAAATACAATAATATGCTATCAACAGCTGTTTTGATGAGAACAAAACATTATGACAGCTGTTGCTGATTTAATACTGTCCTTCTTAGAAGTCTTACCAAGCTTCTATTCTTCTATTTCCATTGGTTCTATCTATCACATTTTGTCTTATTGGGATTTGAATATGTTTGATAGTATAAACAAAATTTTTTATTGAAAATGACATATTATAGTACCCATTGATCATTCTCTGTTATCCGGTTCAGAATGCCCTGTAATTCTTTCACTCTTTGAATGGTTTTATACTTTTTTGTTATGTTTGATGTTGGTAAGGTTTTAATCACATTTTCAATTTCATTAACTAGAATTGGGTTATTTGGTAGTTTTACATCTTCTTGATTCAACTTTATAAATTCATATGTTTCTAGGAATCTGTCCATTTCCTCTGTGTTATCAAACCTATGAGAATAAAGATTTACAACATTGGTATTAATGATCTTCCATATTTGCACGGGGTCTGTAGTATTTTGCCCTTTTCATTCCTTATTGCATAAATTAATTTTTTCTTTCCCTTTTAAAATAAGGTTGGCTAAAGGATTATCAATTTTATTAATGTCAGCTGATTGATATATTCATTCTTTATAGTATTTTCTTAGTCTCTATTGCATTGATTTCCACTTTGCTCTTTATAATTTCCTTCCTTCTTTTGGCTTTGGGCTTGACTTGCTCTTCTTTTTCTAGGTATTTGAGGTGCAGCATCTGATTTTTATTTGTGTTCATTCTGCTTTCATTATGTGGGAATTCACTGCAATAAATTTCCCTCTGAGAACTGCTTTCATTGTATCCTACAGGTTCCAGTAAGTTGTATTTGTATTTTCATTCACTTGTTGATATTGTTTAATTTCTTCTTTAATTTCCTCTGTGTCCTACTGATTGCTCAGCAGTGTATTATTTAATTTTCATGTGTTTGTGAAGTTGTGCATTTTCTTCTGTCATTAATTTCTAGTTTCATGGCTTTATGATCAGATAACACATATGGGATAATTTCAATTCTTTTGCATTTGCTTAAGAATGTTTTGTTGGCTAGTATATGGTCAACTTCCTTTTTGAAAATTTTATTTAAAGAGAAAACAAAACAAAACAAAACAAAACAAAACAGAATAAATGGTAGCAACACTACAGAAGCTGACCATGTCCTCAAGTCAAGTGTAAGTAGACAAACTGGAACAGCATGTAATCCATCCAAGCAGAGTGATGAGAAAAAAGTGGATTTTAAATCTTGTTACCCCATTAACAATATCCTCTGCCTTCCTTTTTTAGACAGTTCCTCCCCTATCACTCCCATAGGGTGCACTGTTTATTTTGGGTCCCACTGCTTCCCTATATAGAGCATCTCAATGGACCCTATCTCCTGATCTACTCTGCCTGTGTTTCTCTCTGTTAGTATTTTGAGGCCCTCTATGCTAGACATTACAGCCAATCTTCTCTGCCTCATTTCTGCTATTCTATTTTTCTGCTGTTGGTTGTCTATTTTTCTCTTCCACTCGACTGTCTGCCCCATTCACTGAGGCCTCTCTGCCATTGTTGCTGAAATGCTCATATTCTTGTTCTCTGTCTCTCTAAAATGTCCTTCAGTATTTTTTGTAGGGTTGGATTGGTGGTCACAAATTCTCCCAGTTCCTCTTTTTCATGGAAGTATCTTGTTTCTCCATTAATTTCTAGAGAGAGTTTTGCAGGATACATCAATCTGGGCTGGAGGTTGTTCTCCTTCATGGCTTGAATTATTTGACTCCAAACTCTTCTTGTCTTGATGGTCTGTGTCAAGAAATCTGCCATGATTTTGATGGGTTTCCCTTTATAGGTGATCTGTTTCTTTTCTCTGATGGCTTTCCATATTCTGTTCTTATATTGAATTTCTGGGATCTTGATTATTATGTGTCTAGGTGTAGCTCTGATTTGGTTGTAGGTGACTGGAGTTCTGTGTGCTTCATACATCTGCATATCATTACCATTTTCTATGTTTGGGAAGTTTTCCTTAATAGCTTCTGTAAATAGCCTTTGCAATTCCTCTGTTTTGACTCCTGCTTCTTCATTCACATGCTTTATTCTTAAGTTATAGATCCTCTTGTCATCCTCTAGCCTTTGTATTGTTACTGCTTGCTCCCTTGTTATTTTTAAGAGATCTTCCCTTTCATGATCACACATTGCAAACCTGTCTTCACGTTTTGATAGTCTATCTTTAATTTCTTTCAAGCAGTTTTGCCTACTTTCAATGGAGTATTTAGTTTCCTGGTAATGTCTTTGAATCTCCTTCATGAATTCTAGGTTTTCTTTATATTCTTCATTGAACATTTATCTCCTTTTTTGTTCCTCCATTCTTCTGCCTGTGTCTTCTTGAGAGGTGCTTAGCCTTTCTTTTATTAATCTACTTATATCTTGTTTAGCTTGAATTAATATTTCAGTTTTGATCTCATTTACAATGTCCCGAAGATATCTCTTTATGTCTGCTGACACTGTGTTTGATATTGCATGTTTGCTGCCCTCAATCTCTTTTATATTTACCTCTCCTGGATCAATATTCTCAGGGTTGGGGGCTGGGGGATTTTACTTATTTCTCTCTCTCATCATGTTTTTGGTTCCTTCCCTACAAGTGTATAGTGTAATTCCCAGCCTCTTTTCTTGTTGGTTAGGGTTCTTCTGGAGCATGCAGGCTAGGGGCTTCTGCCCTCTCCAATCTGCTATCAGAGACTGAAGTGCAAGCAAGGGCAGTGTATGCTGGCTCCTCCCCTCCAGGCCAGTCAACCTTCATGGGCCTTCACTGCCTCAGCATGTTCCCTGCTTAGGGAATTGGTTTGTGATGACCCACTGGGTCCCAGCCAGGGATGAGGCCCAGTCCAAGCAGATCCCACCAATCCAGTCCATGAGTGGAGCAACCAACTGAAGCCACTTCCTTACAGAGTTAGGGCTGTCCTGCCCAACTGCATCATGTCATCCAGTTGGTTGCCCCTTTCCCGAGTGAAGGTCTTATTCCCATCACTCACTGTGGGTTGATGCTGGTCCCTGAGAACTGCTGGGCTCCCCGCAGCATGGTGCCTCTGGGTGGATTGCATGTAGGGCAGGTTTTGTGCAAGTCCCGCACAGGGTGGTTCAGCTCCACACTCAGGGCCATTCAAACGAGTCATATCGGCATGGGTTCATTCACTCAGGTCGATCTCGGGCACAAATTCAAGCAGCTTGGTGAGAGTGCCATGCTCACCGATCTTAGCTTCTCTAATGATAGTCCCGGGACCTCATATTTGAGCAGTTTCTTTCCCTTCAGTTTCTTCCTAGGTTGAGAGAATCCATCTCCCACTGTTTGGGTCTCTCCAGGGTGTTCTATTCTGGCATTTGAGCTGTCTCTCTCAGAAAGGCTTCATATCCTGCTACTTACCAGTCCACCATCTTTTCACCTCAATCTATTGAGAATTTTTGTATCTATGTTCATTAGGGAGATTGGTCTGTAGTTTTATTTTTTGTTGGATCTTTCTCTGATTTTGGTATTAGAGTAATACTTGCTTCCAAATATGAGTTAGGGAGAATTGCTTCCTTGTCAATTTAATTGAACAGTTTGAGGAGTGTCAGCATTAAGTGTTCTTTGAATTTCTTGTAAAACTCTGCAGTGAATCCATCTGGACCTGGGCTTTTCTTTGTTGGTAAGGTTTTAAATACATTTTAAATTTCATTAATAGAAATTGGGCTAATCAGCAGTTTTACATCTTCTTGATCCAGCTTTGGTAATTCATATGTTTCTAGGAATTTGTCTATTTCTTCTCTGTTATCAAGCCTATGAAAGTAGAGGTTTTCAAAATAGATATTGATGATCTTCTGTATTTCCACAGGGTCTGTAATGATTTCACCCTTTTCATTCCTTACTGCATGAATTTCAGTTTTTCCTTTCCTTTTTATAATAAAGTTGTCTAGGAGCTTATCAATTTTATTTATTCTTTAAAATAACCAACTTTTTGATTCATTGATTCTTTGTATTGTTTTCTTAGTCTCTATTGCATTAATTTCTGCTCTGATCTTTATAATTTCCTCCCTTCTTTTGGCTTTGGGCTTGTCTTGCTCTTCTTTTTCTAGATGTTTGAGTTGTAGCATCAGGTTGTTTATTTGTGTACTTTCTGTCTTTCTGATGTGGGAACTCAGTGCAATAAATTTTCCTCTGAGGACTGCTTTCATTGCATCCCACAAAATCCATTAAGATGTGTTTGTATTTTCATTTGCTTGTAGATATTGTTTAATTTCTTCTTTAATTTTCTCTGTGACCCACTGATTGTTCAAGAGTGTATTACTCAGTTTCCATGTGTTTGTGAGGTTTTTTGCAGATGAGCTGGGTCCTCATAACAACCCCAGCTCAGCTGTTGGAGCCCTCAGTCCTAGCTTACCTGTATTTGGAGTTAGGACCATGAAGAGACAGTGAAAGTTAACTGAGAAACTAAGAGTTGGGCCCTAACCCAGTAAGACAAGTACCCTCAGAGGAGGAGAGAAAGTCATGAAGGATGCACATATAGTGGGCCAAGGACATGTGAGGACACAGTTAGAGGACATCATTCAGAAGGACAATGAGATAAGAAAGGCAACAGGAGAAATCCAGCCCACTGACTCCTGGATCCTGGCTTTTAGGCCACTAGAACAGTGAGAAATGAAGTTCTGCTATTTAAACAACACAGCCAGAGGCATGTTGATATGACAGCTGTGGCAGACCAAGACACCTGCTGCCACCTGTTGCCATGTCCCTTGATACTGCTTTCCAGCTTGGATCCTGTTTCCTCTGAAGCAGGCTTTTTAGTTTAGAAGAAAGACATTCGGCTATGAAGTTTTGCCTGTGTGTGAACCCTGGCGGGGCATGCTAAGCACATTGGTTGAGCTCGCTGGACATCATTTCATTCCCTGTGAGCAGGGACACCAGTGCCACCATCTAAGATTCAGATGAGATGTATGCAAAGGGCAAAAGGAATAGAACTTGGGCTGGCATGTGTTGGTGTAATTAATACCTACACACACCCATTGTAAGTTCTGGTTTATTAAATTAATGTAGCAGTATTTCAGACAAATAAGATGGAAGATGAGAAATTAGATAATGTGTCATGCATACTGTGTTTGGTGCAATGTCAGAGTATAATCCTTTCCTGTGTACTCACTGTGAGCTTCATGCACCTCTGCCTGGTGCCAACCCTGGAAATAGCCTCCTTCAGATGCCACATTCTCTCTGGGATCACTTTTTTGCTCTTGCCACTGTGTCCCTCTTAGCCAGCTTTCCTGTTGCTGGTTACAATATCTGCCACCCTCAATTTAAAACAGAAGAAGTTTAATGTGGCTCACAGGTTTAGAGGGTGCAGACCATGGTTAACTGGCTGCAGCACTGATACATCATGGCATACGGTTGTGGTGGATCACAGCTGCTCAGTGCATGGTGGCCTGGAAGCAGAGGAGGGAAGCAGGGTCAGGGAAAAAGGGACCAGGGACCAGAAACACACCCAAAGTCATGCTCTGTTTTACATAGACACACTCAGGAATGTGCTTTAGTGTCCTGTATGGCTCCCAAGCTGATCAAGTTGACACAATCAAACTTAACTCTGACATCTGCTTTAGTTTTACTTCTGAGCATTTATTACAGGCTTCCCTATTTACAATATTTATTTTTACTTATTTATCTTATGCTTTTTCTCTCCCATGGAATGTAAACTTCCTAAGGATCTGGCACATGTAAAGCATTCAATATAGAAATGTGTGATCAAAGGAGGATGTAAATCAATGCATTAAGCACTTGCAGAGGAAAAATAGGTCACAGTGACCCGAGGGGGAGTCATGCATCACAGCTAAATGCCCAGGGCTGAGCCAGAGGAATCCCATTCAGGTCCCAGATCCCAGCCCTGTCACTTCCCCACAGTGGGGTTCTGACCCAGTCGCTGGGATGTGAGGATCAGTAATATAGGTAAATAAAGGGAGTGGCACTATAGGAGTCCCCCAAACATTAGTTTGGCTCTTGGGAAATGACAGAGAAGTTGGTGAAAAGCAGTAATGGGGAGAATCCATGGCTTTTTCTTGATATTTGGATAGATGAAGAGGAAGGTGACTGGGAGAAAATTAGACAACTGAATTCAAGAGCACACAACTAGGATTTCTTCTCTGCAAGTTAATTCTAATCCTGACTATTGCAGGTCATTTGGATTGGACTCAGGTCCAGAGCAGGGACTCTGGGACCAGGCATACCAATTAGAATTCCATGGGAATAAGGAAGTCCAGTTTGCCCTGTGAATTTGCAGGTCTTTACCCTGGTGCATATAGCAGCAGGTCACAAAGCCCTTTGACATGCTTCTTGCTTGGCCCCTGCTATACTGCAGGCCCTGAGGAGGTAACTCTACCTCCATTCTAGCCCCTGTGAGGCTCCTAGCAGGCCCTCATGTGTCTGAGATCATGCAGCTGCCAGACAGCAACCCAGCCCTGCTGGGTTCTAAGCTACAGTCTCTGTTGTTGTGCACTGGTTAGTCAGAGTGTAGTAGAGAGCAGTGTAAAAACTTTGGTACCATTTTCTCCAAGAAATAAAACCTAGTTTTACATCTTCAAATTGGTGAAGCAAAATCTGATTTTCCACTGTTGCAGGTTTCTGGTTTCTGTTATGTGAGGCCATAAGAGTTACCACAGTCTGTGTAGGACCTGGACTGAATGTTTTAGGAATTGATCAACTCTAAAGCAGTTGCAAAGCTGAATGTCTTGCTGGGAAAAGAAAATTGTCTTTTATTGAATTTTGTGGTCCTAAAGAAATCATTTTCCTTCGGTAAATGATGAACCTTCTGAGTGCTGGTTGTTAGATCGCAGGAAGGTCTTCAGAGGTGGGCTCAGAGGTAGACTTGAAGCTCAGCAGTGTGGAGACAGCACCTTGGAGGGTGTGATTTATGATCCCAGGGATAAAGGCAAAGAGTGCTGGTCCCAGCAGTAATTCTGATGTCAAAGTGTTACACTGGTGTTGGGTAAATCTCTAAGTTTATTGGTGAATTCAGTTTCTTTGGTTAGTTCATACATGGAAAGAAATACTGTCTTACCACAGGTGGGGGAGGGAATAGCCGATTCCTTTATCAGCCTACTCCAGTGAGCCTCATCTTTACTGAGCATACACAGTGTGCACGAGGCTGAAGAAGCAGGGGTGACCGAGACAAATATGAAGGGCCCAATTACCCTGTGGAGAA
>PVJX010049170.1:0-11189 GCA_004027295.1 Dolichotis patagonum
AGCTGTGTTTTCACTAGATGCGTTCACTATTTCTTTCACTGTTTTTATCAATTCTTGTTTTACCTGGGCAAGTATTTCTGGTTTGAATTTCTCCATAGCTTTCCCTATTTGCATATTTATTTCATTTGATATCATTTCAGACATTTCAGGTGTATGGCTTCTTTTTTCTTCTATGTACACAGCTTCTAAGCTTTCTTGGAGAGGCCTAGGGCTTTGAGCCTGCCTTTTGGTCTTTCCTTTCATCATTTTTTTATATTTCCTTACTTTGAGCGGTGTTCCAAAACTTTCTCTGCATGTGTGGCAAATTACCTGTTACACCTTCAGTTCCTGGAGGGGCATTGGCTCCCCCACAGGCTCTTGACTTCCTCACAGGGTCCTAACTCCCCTCTGTGGGCTCCTGGCTCCCTAAGGTGTAAGGTGAATGCTGGGTGTGGCCACCCCGGAGCCTGTGGAATCTCCGGCAGGCCAGGCCACCGTGCTTTGTCCCAGGCAGTTCTCCAGGAGGTTCCCTGCGAGTGAAGGGCCTACAGGTCCCAAAGAGTCAGGCCAGAATGTTGGTTTCTGAAAAGTTCCCGGTCCCAAACAGACCTGGCCAAGATGCCTGTCTCCACAATATTCCCAATCCAAACAGCCCGGGCCACTCTGCGGGTCCGAGAGTGTCGGGTCCCAAAGAGACAGACCGCGATGCTGCTTTCTCGGAGACTTCTTGGGGGTGAAGGGCAGGGCTACGGGCCCCAAACAGACCTGGCCCATATGCCGGTCTCCAGGCGGTTCCTTGCAGATGAAGGACGGGCCTACCAGCCCCAAAGAGCCTCGCCGAGATACAGGTTTGCGCAGACTTTCGATCCAAACGGCCCAGGCCACTCTACGGGTCCGAGAGTTTCGGATCCCAAAGAGACAGGCTGAGATGCTGCTTTCTGGGAGACTTCCTGGCGGTGAAGGGCCACTTAACCAGTTTCTAACATAGTAGCTTTTCTAATGTATTTGTTGAATTGATAGAATGATATCTTTATTGATGAGTCTTTTACCAAATTTTTTTCACACTTTTCAAATAACTTACTTAAGCTAAACACCTTGAAGAATGAAAGAACCACACATATGCAAAGCCTTAAAAAGTAAAGCTTTTCAAAAGATTGCAGAATGTATATACTTCAGATATCTATCAGGCATTTTTAAGTTTTGCTTTTTTGTCCTTTTATCTTTTTGGAAATTAGAAAAGGAAAGCAAGGAAGAAGAAAGATGGACTCAAGAAAGGAAGTAGGTACTTACCTTCAATTCTATTCCCCACTCAACATCTAAGGGAAATGTAGATAAACTCTGTCTCAAAATTTATATACACTAGTCCCCAAAATATGCACTGTTATAGATCATCAGAACCTCTAGGATCCCTTAGTTCCCACAATTGGGGCAGATCTGTTAATGTTGTTTATAAGTATGTTTGGCTGCAACTTTATTGTATCATTTTGTTCTGTCCTTAGGGAAATTACAAAACAACTTCCCATGATCTCAGAAGTGGGCAGAAATTCTGTTGCAAAATGACATAGGGTGAAAGTATTAAAAACTAACTCCCAGGCACTTGTGCCTAAGAGCTTTGTTTAGAGAAACAGGTATCACTAGTAATAAAATTGCAATAAGTTTGAGAAATGTCTGTTATTTTCTCTTTTTCTTCATGACTGAGAATGAGCTGAGCCTGGTTGTTCAGGGACAAGAGGTTTCACCTACACCCTGAAGGCAGCAGCAGTACGTGGCTTTTATGTCTTTGCCTCTTCCACTTTATGAGAATGAAAAATTCTATGGTTTTGGCACACATCACCCTGTCATACCAACTTGAGCCCAAAGAGACACACTCACATGTGGCAGCCTCTTCTAATCCTGAATAATAGAGCATAGAACATATGATGAACCAGTAATCAGTTTGTGAATTCAGTTACTCTAGGGAGTCTAAATTCATGTTTCCGTTCTGATCACCCTTCCATCAGAGTTTTTATTTTCTTTCCTTCAATTAAGTAAACAACTGTAGAAAAGAGGATTTTAAAGGCCCATAACACCTGGATAGTTGTAATTAGTCATGGCTTCAGAGATGTGGAGGTGATTCTCAACCATAATATTTATCAAGCCTAGAAAACAAGCAAATTAGACTATGTTCTTTTTAACACTGTATTCACTGTTTCATAAACTTGCATTGCTAATGGTGGTATAAAAGAAATCTTGAAGTAGATCTCAGTATGCCAGAACCATAAAATAATGGGATCTCAATCCCTAAGACTGCTTTGAATTCAAATAATATGTGAAAATTATCATATATCTGATACAAGAATCAAGTCAATTTTTGAGAAAACAAGCAGAAAAAAATATGAGCACTGAAGATAGTTGATCACTATAAGATTATTTCATTTGATTTCTACAGAATCTTTCAGGGAATGGTTATGTCTATTCAGACAAAAGTAGGCATTTTCCTTCATTCTCTCAGTAAGATATCAAAGAATTTACCAAAATGCCAGGGAAATTAAACAGAATAATAAAAAGTATGTTTGGAATGTGATAGATTAGAGCAATGCGCAACCTTGATGGTCACCCACTTTCGTTTCCTTATTTTACAGTAGAAAACACTAGACCTATGTACCCAAAAACTCAATAAAATAATCTAGGGCTGCGGGTTTAGCTCAGCAGCATAAGTGCCTGCTTGGCAAACATGAGGTCATGAGTTTGATCCCAGTTACCAAAAAAATAAAATCACTTAAAAATTTTTAAAAAATCCACTTCTCAAATCAAATCTTACCAGTACCAGGCCAGTGCTCTTTCAGCACCTCAATATGCCCATAGTTACAAAACTCAAATTTTATCTCCATTGTGATTCATACTGTAATTTTCATAGGCTTTATTTATGAATTTGCATCTATCTATAGATTTGATTTTGTAGATCAAAATTTATCAACTTTGTGCTTGGACTTCACTTAAGCTTACAGTGCCATGCAATATTTCACTACTAAATCAAAGCTGTGTCTGTTCACACATTGGTGAGGTATCATGAGCAGGAGAAGAGACTGGTTTGGAGATATTTTGGAGAAGTTCATACCTCAACTGAGGAAAAGGCTAACATTTTCAGAGTTTTCTTTCTGTTCAGAGGCTTCAGCAGAGTCTGACTGCTCTGTCTATAAACATGTGATCATCTGGGGCTCTTTTCAAAGCTATCTGGTGCGTAATTCATTGCTCAGCAAACATCTGTCTGTGTGAGGGGGTGGTCAGTTGGATCTACTGATTGTGGAGACAATTCTCCCCCTGCTGGTGAAATCCATCTAATTATGCACCTACAGTGCAGCCATATTTGTCTTCAAATAGCTAAAATATCATGCCATGGCTAATTCTGTGTATCAATTTAAAATAGGATTAGAAATGCTTAGCTATCTACTGAACCATTATTTCTGGGTGTGTCTGGGAGGGTGTTCCAGAAAGAATTCTTAACATTTCATTCCATAAACTGAATAAAGTAAACAGATGACACTCTTGAATGTGAGTAGGTATCACCCAATCTGTTGAACCCCTGGATCTGAATGGAATGAAAAGGTGGAAGAAAGATGAAATCACTTTCTCTCTCCACCTCTCTGCCTCTCTGTCTCTCTCTTCTCTCTGTCTCTGTCTGTCTCTCTGTCTAAACTCAGACTTCCATCTTCTCCAGTTTAGACATCAGTGCCCCTGGCACTCATGTCTTTGGGCACACACTGGAGTTTCGCCATCAGTATTCCTGGGCCTCCACATAGCAGTTTCTGTCTTGTCCCTGGGACACAATACCCAGCACTCACAACACTAAACAACTCACAAGTTTGCAGAAGTCATCCTCAGCTAGCTCCTAGACAGGGCAGCATGGCAGAGGGCATGGCAGAGGAGAGAGTTCATACTATGGCAATGGGAAGCAGAGAGAGACAGACATGAGAGAAAGAGAGAGAGAGAGAGAGAGAGAGAGAGAGACAGAGAGACAGAGAGACAGAGAGAGAGAGAGAGAAGAGGTAAGGAGATACATTCTTCCAGATCATACTCTAGTGACCCACCTCCCCCAACCAATCTTTATCTCCCAACCTGACATCTAGCTATAATCTCATCAGAGGACTAAACCCATGATCCAATCACCTCCCAAAAGTCCCACCTATGCACATTTGAGACTTTAGGGGGACATTCAGATACAAACTATAACACTAACTCTCATAGGGTAGGTCATAGAAGTTCTCAGCCCATAATCATGTAACCAATCCCTTATAATCTGCCCTCTCCCCCCCCCGCCTCCATTCTGTTTCTCAGAGGAAACCTAATACAGATTGTTAGCAAAACAGAAGGATTCAGTTTTTAAGCATACCTATTATGAAAATAGAATTAGGCTATTGAATTGAAGTTACCAAAGAGGACCTGTGATCATAATCAGAAAGAATTTTATAGCATTTAAAGTTGTCCAAAAATGAAACAAGCTGTCTTGACATTCAATAAATTGCTTGTCATCAGTAATGCTTCAGCCAAGTCTTAAGGATCACCTGTCAGTGATGTTGAGATCATAAAAAGAAAAATAGTACATTGCTTGAGAGGGAACATTCAGACACCTAACTATAATAGGCTAATATTATAAGATTTTTTTTATTTTCAAGTGTTAGGTATCAAGTTTATCAAATATTTGTGAATCACTTTTTAAAATTTAATTCTGAAGGTAGAAGTCAACCAGAAGATAGAGTTTCTACCAGAGCAGCATGGTCATTAATGCCTAGGAGACAAGTATAATTTTCCCCAAACCCTTAGATAATAGCATAATTAACATATAACCATATGCCAAATTAAATGACATTATCTATAAATTCTATAGCTTCTGGAGAAGCAATGAACATAATTGAATGTAGGGGTAGAATTTGAGTAGGGATAGTATTTGAATGAATAGAACGGGAAATAGAAGATGTGGATATAAAAATAGATGAGGATGATAGAACGTGACCTATTATGTAGAAACTGCTATACACATATGACCAGAGGGCTTTGTTTCAAAATACCCAAGGCACTAAGACAATGTTTGAAGAACTGCATTGGAAATGTATTTTTATATCATAGTTTTCCATCCCGTGGCACAGTAGCTAACCAGGTGGATATTAAAGAACTCGTTCCTGAGCTAGTTTACTTCCTGCTTTCTCAATGTCAGGCCCTAAGTGCTACTGTAAGATCTAGTAAACAGTATAAATGAAGTAGATTTAAGTAGCTATAACAACATCATACCCAGTTTGACCCTAGGACCCATTTCATGAATTCTGTGCAATCCGCAACAGTTACTTTTCCATCGAATACCACCAGTCCTTTGTTGAAATTGGCTGTGTGGGGGCTGTCCATCTTTCTGGATGAAAGTAAATAGCACATACAAAAGCCTGTCTTGTGTTTGCATGGCATGTCTATTCACCACAGTAAAGAACAACTGTTGTCTCTGAAAAAAGGACGGACACAGAAGAGAGTCAGTGCTATTATCCAGGCTCACTCATAATCATTGCACTCCAAAAAGAGGAAGAGATGTAGGAAATTGGATGGCTCTTACAGGCAGCACATTATAATGAATGGGAAACATTTAGAAACCCAGAGAGGCAAAAGGAATGGAGCACTTGGTTTCACCACCGCCCTAGAAATTACTAAAGTTAGGGAAGAGTAAATGATAAACAAAGCAATCAGAGTAAATTGGAGAGCCATCTTCCATGCTGCTTTAATTAAAAAGCCTTTCATCATTTCCAGTTTAAACATCTCTTTTCTCAGTTCTGAAAGTAACTACTAAATCTTTTAGTGCTTTCACATTGGTAGTCAGAAAATTTGATTTTTCATTTCCTGGCTGTACAAGGAAAAAAAATTTTTTTGTATACTTTCCCTGGTAATTTGAATGAATATTTTTCTCTCATTTGTTCTACTCCAGATTAACACATGTTATTTTAGATACTCAAAATGTTCTAGGATGTCAAATACTTTGAAATAAAGGTTATAAAGCATGTAGGCATTAGAGTAGCTCTGAAATACACTAAGTGGAATAAATTTAAACAATAGATGCATTAGAAGACACTCAGAATTTCAGATACTCAAGTCCATTGAAGGGACATTACTTTGATATCTTTAAAAGGCAGCGAATTGACAACATTGTTTGTTATTTCTTCACTTGTGCTGAATCCTGTTTGTGTATTTGTGTAAAGTAACCCATACACAAAAATTACTCTATTCTTTATGTTCAATAATCCTACCCAATCTGAGGCCCAATCACACTGTTCCTATGATTTTTATTTTCTCTTCTTATTTAAACAGAACATACTCGCTCACATGACTATACATTACCTACTAGAAAGAGCAGCACAGAGTCACATATAAATCACATAAGCAGGGCTTTATTATTTATTTTAAAATGGCAATGATAATACTAAAAAGGAGATCATGTTTTAGGTAGACACATTAATAGCTAAATACCCATCACAGAAAGCTAGGGAATGAAGTATAATAAAATACTTATTGGATATATGCATAGAAATTCTATTACTTATGTGCTTTTAATTATAATTTCTCATTTTTTCCCCTGAAACTCATCATCATCTGCCTGGTACAAAATTTTCAAGAAATAAGAATGTTTCAAAATTTGAACATCTACTGTTTTGCACGTGGTACTCATGGAGGTCTGTACAACTGGTTCATGCACACTGCGAAGAGAGGGCTGAGATGTTCTGTTTACCAGTTCACCACTCATGGAGGTTGCTATCTCAGGTTGGAATAACCTCTTCAGACACTTCACATTTTCCCGAATGCTCATTCCTCTAGCAGGGTTCCAGCTCTACCAGACCACCTTGATTTGAAAAAATCAGAAAATGTACCTCAGATGTCTCAGTCTGGTATCCTGGTCCCTACAGCTAGCTGTGTATCAGAAACTCAGGGGATTTGGGGCTGCCTTGCATCAAAGCTTTTACCCTGTGCTTAGGAGCTCTTCCACAGCCAAGCTCTGTGGGACAGAGGCAACACCTATAACCGTGGCTTTAGTCAGTGGCAAAGACTGGTTTCCCACATCTTCTGCAACAGCATGGGTGCAGTACACAGGTGCTGTTGACCAACATACTCACCCTAGATTCTGAGCAGGAGTTTGATAAGACAAACAAGAGAGGGATGTATAGAGTAATCCTGTTGTTCAGAGCCAGGTAATCATGACAGTGGTTCTACTTTTTTTTAAGAGAAAAAATGGTAAAACAATGATAGAGAATTTCAAAGCAAAATAATTAATGCATTGCATATTGTTATCATCAATGTAGTTGTTCAGATTACAAAAAAACCTGATCAAACGATACAAGCATGAATTGTTCTTTTCAATGAACTAATAGAAATTAGTAGCATAATCAGCTTAGTTGTCGTATATATCTATGTATATTCTTTTCCCTTTTTTTTCTTCTTTCCCTCATTGCAGTTGTTCTTTCCTTTTGAGCAGTTTCTTTCCATTTCAGTTGCACAATATCTATTTTACATTTTGCATCTTATTTATTCTTTCAGTTTCTTATATTAAGGAGACAATACAGTGCTTACACATGCAACTCTGATTTATTTTACAGTGGTACTATTTTATTGTTCTGCACTGCCTTCTAAGGCAAATCCTATAACATATAGCATATGTTTAAAAATAGCTTTCTTGGGAAATCACATACCTTGACATTTACCCTTTGACATGCACACTTCATTATTTTTTGTTGATGTTGTTGCCGTCTTTTTTTCTTTGTTTTCGGCAAATTTACAAGGGTACATGTTCACCACAGTTTAATTGTAGAACATCCATCCCCCCAAAAAAAGATCCATTATGACTACTATTTACACTGGTTCCATACCTTAGGCAACAGTACTAATTTCCTTTCTGTCTTTATAGATTTCCATTTCTGGATATTTCATATAAGTGGAATCATACAATATGTGGTCTTTTGCATCAGGTTTTTCTCACTGAGAATAGTATTTAGAAGTTTAACCAGATTTCATCTTATGTTACTACTTTGCTTTTTTAAAATTGTTAAATGGTACTGAATTGTACAGCTTTTGTTTATTCATGTCAGAGTCAAGTCTAAAATGTAGATGGCTTCCCTTTATTGGCTACCAGGGATAATGTTGCCTTTCACAGTCCTTTGAACACATTTCTTTCTAACATCACTGGTGTAGATTCTAGTCATCCATGCAGATTCCTGCAGATGTAAGGATCTTTTCAACATTATAATTTCCATGGTTATGCTTCAACCTCTAAGTCAAAATTGTGGGATCCAGCAAACTTTTAATGGGCTACCTGTTGGCAGCAAGCATGACCTGACTGTGAAGTAACACGTGGGAGCCATGCGCTGGGTGATAACGCCTGCACAGTTTTTCCTACCTCTGCGTCTTTGATTACACTTCTCCAAAAATAACTTTACCTTTTCATAATTTCCTCTTCCAAAGACTTTAGTAATTTAAATGTCCTTTTAAAATTGTAACACAGCCTCTTAATTTGGAATAACTATTATTTCCTCTGTGTTCCTATGACATACTTTGTGGTATATCACAGCCTGCCTTATTTATTTTTTCTCACATACGACTTTTTCCCTCTCCTTGCATGTTGGAATTTAAGTCTTAAGATAAGTAATACCTCCAGCATGTAGTTTGTCCCTTAACTCTGCTAAAAATTTAATTCTCATTGATATGCTTCCTACCTTTAGTTCATTTAATAATTTTTGGACTTTTAAAAGTCCTTTTCCTTTGATTATAAACCTCTTGATAAACACATCTATCTTTTTCATAGTGGGCAGCAGAATCCTGTCATATTCCTCTGTGTCATATAAGTATTATTATTCATTCATCTGGTCAACTTGCCCCCACCCATGATATAAGGCAAAACATGACTGTATATCACATTGAGATAGGCTAACCAAAATATAACACTGAAGTTGTAAATTCAGTTCCCGTCCAGCTATCATACTGGGTCCCTCTCAAGCTAGCTCTATGTTAGGTTTCCATTTGTACTTACCTATCCCACTTTTGTCTCAAGGACCAGACTGTCTAACAACCCTGGAGATGTCAAGAATTAAAGTCTTCCAGAGGTTCCTAGTGTTACACTCCAGAGTCCTACACCACAGATGCAGTTACTTGCCTCAGATCTTCTTGCTGGACTTTAAACTAGTTCACCTCTTGTTTCTAAGCATTCAAGGCCTGATGAGATTTTTTTCTCTTTGCTAACCTTGTAATGCATGTTACTTGTCAGGGCTATTTCTACTTTCAGACTATTTCATTAGGAAACCTCTCTTTCATTCTGAACTTGCTTCTGCCTTATCATGGGTCACATTTTACCATATGCAACCAGCACAAGACGAAAAAGAGGCATGATCCAGCTCAGAGATCAGCACCATAGTAAAGTCAACATTTGGAAAATGGATTTGGCTTAAGCACTTGGCTATTGTCAGAGCTGTATTGGCCAAGCACCAAAGTCAAAGGAGTGCTGTACTCACCATCTCTATTTTAGCACAAGTTGGCACCAATATTTCCAGTTAGGCACATTATCCAGCCAGGCATTAAACCAATCCAAAGAAAGCAGAACTCCTCAAGCCTGTTCTGGTAAAAGAGGGAGACCTCCAAATATCCCCATAGCAAATGTAGAGAGTAGGCTCAGTGGCATTAAAATGGGTTTACCAAAAAGGCTTTGCTTCCAAAAAAAGAGAGAGAGAGAGGGACAGTTGAAAAACCATTGAGGATCAAAGGATGATGGCAGGTCTATGGAAAATGTGAGCAGTGAGAATGGGGAAGAGAGAATACAAGGACCTGATGAACTAGAGAGCCAAGTGGAAGAAAGATATTATTTTAAGTGGTAAAATAAACTCCAGATTCTGCATCCCAAAACATGCATTAGATCTTACTTTATTGAAGGGAAGTATTAAGCTATTGAAATATGTTTGTAATGAGAACTGGCCCAGAAACAGAAAATTTAAAAACATAACTGTGGAGCTGTTTTTACTAGATAACCTAAGTTGCTAGGAATCAACCCCAAGATTTTGTAACTTAAAACAGCAAGTGATTGCCATTCCCTCTGTATACCTGTCATATGTTCAAGTGGTGGCTGGTGACATTGGTCAGTCAAGAACACATGCTGGCAGAGTGGCCTGGGCTGTTTGGATCCAAAGTCTGCGCAGACCTGCATCTCAGCGGGACTCTTTGGGGCTGGTAGGCCCGCCCTTCATCCGCAAGGAACTGCCTGGAGATCGGCATCTGGGCCAGGTCTGTTTGGGCCCTTAGCCCCGCCCTTCACGCTGAGGAAGTCTCCCAGAAAGCAGCATCTCAGGCTGTCTCTTTGGGACCCAAAACTCCCGGACCATAGAGTGGCCTGAGCTGTTTGGATCGAAAGTCTGCGCAGACCTGCATCTTGGCGTGACTCTTTGGGACTGGTAAGCACACCCTTCATCCGCAGGGAACTGCCTGGAGATCGGCATCTGGGCCGGGTCTGTTTGGGCCCATAGCCCCGCCCTTCACGCCCAGGAAGTCTCCCAGAAAGCAGCATCTCGGCCTGTCTCTTTGGGACCCGAAACTCTCAGACCCGCAGAGTGGCCCGGGCTATTTGGATTGGGAATATTGTGGAGACTGGCATCTTGGCCAGGTCTGTATGGGATTGGGGACTTTTCAGAAACCAACATTCTGGCCTGACTCTTTGGGACCTGTAGGCCCTTCACTCGCAGGGAACCTCCTGGAGACCTGCCTGGGATAAGGCACGGAGGCCTGGCCTGCCTGAGATTCCACAGGCTCCGGGGTGGCCACACCCAGCATTCGCCTTACAACTTAGGGAGCCAGGAGCCCACAGAGGGGAGTTAGGACCCTGTGAGGAAGCCAGGAGCCTGTGGGGGAGCCACTGCCCCTCCAGGAACTGAGGGTGTAACAGGTAATTTGCCACATATGCAGAGAAAGCTTTGTAACACCGCTCAAAGTAAGGAAATACAGAAAAATTACAAAAGGAAACACCAAAAGTCAGGCTCAAAGCCCTAGCCCTCCCCAAGAAAGCTTAGAAGCTGTGTACATAGAAGAAAAAAGAAGCCATACACCTGAAATGTCTGAAATGATATCAAATGAAATAAATAGGCAAATAGGGAAAGCTATGGAGAAATTCAAACCAGAAATACTTGCCCAGGTAAAACAAGAATTGATAAAAACAGTGAAAGAAATAGTGA
>PVJX010049171.1:0-11189 GCA_004027295.1 Dolichotis patagonum
ATCATACGTGACGATATGAACAGCTGTTTTGAAGAAAACATTATGACAGCTATTGCTGATTTAATATTATCCTTCTTAGAAGTCCTACCATGCTTTTTTTTTGTTCTATTACCATTGGTTCTATCTACCACATTGTGTCTCCTTGGAATTTGAATATGTGTGATAGTTCAAACAAATTTTTTTCATTTTTATCAAAAATGAGATATTATAATACCCATTGATCACTTTCTGTTATTCGGTTCAGAAAGCCATGGAATTCTTTCACTATACACTTAGCTTTATACTATTGTGTTATGTTTGATATTATTGTAATTGAAACTATGCTCAACTATAGCAGAGTAAGAGATATGGTGTTAGATACTGTTGATGTCCAGTTGACTTAATGTAAAGTACTGTGTTGCCTATGTTGTCCTCTTCTGATCTGCTCTGTACTGCCTGCTTTTGTTTTATTCTCTTTTAAATAAAAAATATTTTTAAAAAATTTCAGTTATGACTATGGTTTCTTATTGCATCCATTTACTTATAAAAGTCTTAAGTTTATCATTGTTTATTTCTGAATGGTACTCCATTATATTAAAACATTGTATCTTTTTTATTCATTCCTCAGTTCATGGGCATTTGAGTTATTTTCAAGATTTAGCTATACAAATTGTGCTTCTATATACACACGTGCATGTTTATCACTGTGGTATGATGTTTTAAATTATTCTATGAAAATACACAAAAAGGAAAAACCTGGGTAGCATGGGATCTCTAATCCTAGTGCTTTGAAGAATCTCCTTATTGTTTTCCACAATGCTTGTAGAAAGCTACACTGTGACTAGTAATGGAGAAGTGTGCTTTTCTTTGCTACAGTCATATCAGCATTTGCTATATGTTGGCTTCTTGATCTTAGACATTCTTTCTTAATTGAGAAGATAGCTCACTGTTGTTTTAATTTGCTTTCCTATTTTTTGATATTTATAAATATGATACTTTTTTATTTGAAGAGAAAAAAATAAAAAAGCCAACAAAACAAAAGAGAAAAAGGATAGCAACAATACACAATTCCCAAGGGAAAAAATAAAAGAACAGCAACAACAAAAACAAAAACCAAAATACTAGGAAATCACCACCTGATAAGTTAAATACTGTCATCATTGGAAATAGTTGTTCAATTTACAAAACTAAAGCGCACAAAGTAGACATTCAAACAGTATGACTGTGACAGTTCTGAACAACAATCTAATAAAAACACTAATATGATCATCTATCTTCCACACTTAAACATACATGTGATTATATCCTATAGTGTACTTACTTTGATTCGTGTTTACAGTAGCAATTATGCATTTTGAGTTTTATTACTCCTAAAGTTCTTATTACATTTTAAATTAAAGACATGATATGATATTTATAAATATGATTCTTATTAATTTCTCTAATGAGGATACTCTCAAGTTGTCTCAATTTCTCTATGAAGGCCTCAAGGTAATCATTCTTCATAGCTGAGTAATACTCCATTGTATAAAAGTACCACAAATTTTTCATCCAGTCTGCAGTTGATGGGCATCTTGGTTGTTTCCAAGATTTAGCTGTTACAAATTGTGCTGCTGTAAACATAGGGTAAATATATTACTGTGATATGAACTTTTCAGTTCTTCTGGGAAAATACCCAGGAAGGGAAGAGCTGGGTTGAATGGAGCTTCCAGTCCTAGCCTTCTGAGAATTCTCCATACTAATTTCCATAGTGGGTGCACCAGCCTACACTCCCACCAAAAGTGGAGCAGTGTTCCTTTTCCCCTGCAGCCTCAGCAACATTTGTTATCCATTGATTTCTTTATGGCAGCTATTCTTTCCAGGGTGAGATGTTACCTCAATGTTGTTTTAATTTGCATTTCTCCAATGACCAGTGATGGTGAACATTTCTTCATATATTAATTTGCAATTTGTATGTCATCATCTGAGAACTGTGTGTTCATCTCAGATGTCATGTTTGGAGAGGGTTTTTAAAATTGGGAAGGTTGATGTTTTTCAATTCTTTACATGTTCTTTATAAAGTCCTTTGCGTGAGGCATTTCTGGTTAAAATTCTTTCACATTCTGTGCATTTCCTTTTCACTCTGATGGTGATTTCTTTTAAAGTGCAGAAACTTTTCAACAATGTGAGATCTCAGATGTTGATCCTTGGAAGCATTTCCCTTACAGTTTGTATTTTGTTCATGAATTTTCTGCCTACCTCTATGTCTCCAAGACTTCTACCTATCCTATCTTCCAGTAGATTTAGTGATTCTGTTTTAATGTTTATGTCTTTGATCCATTTAGACTTTAGTTTTGTGCATGGTGATAGGCAAGGATGTAGTTTCAGTCATCTGCATTTGGAGAGCCAGTTTTTTCAACACCATTTATTAAAGAGACTATCCTTCCTCCAGGGAACATGTTTAGCCCCTTTGTCAAATATCAGGTGGCTGAGTGTCTTTATACTTATACTTGCATCTTCTAATCTGTTCAATGGGTCGTCGGGTCTATTTCTTTGCCATTTGATGTTGACTTTAGGACTGTGGCTTTGTAGTACAGTTTCAAGTGAGGAATTGAGATACCTCCAGCCTTGCCTATATTTCCCAGAATTGCTTTGGTATTCTAGGTTTCTTTTGTTTGATGCTTTCATTGTCATCATTTTTATGAATCTCTTTATCCAATGATAAAAATTGAATATATTTTCAATCAAATGCAAAATGAACAGATGATAACTTAAAGCAATCAAGAAACTCTTAATCTTTCAAGTTTAGCACCCTTAGTAGCATAGTAGAAATTGTGAGTTGCACATGCACCTATAAGTTTTATCTTTAGTAGAATGTCATCATGATAATTAAGGTCATTGGAGAACTTATGAATTGGATTATTTTATACAATTTCAAGTTTTGTTTCATATAAATTTTCATTGGTTATATTGCAAGTGGTGATAGGTTCAGATTCAATACATAGATTCTTCTTTTCATCACAATGTGCATAGTACATAAAGGCTAATTATAAGTCTGGCACTTAGGAAATTATTTAAGATATGCTTTCATTTAAAAGTGTCTGATACAAAATATTTCTCAACCATTCATTTATTTAAATAAATATAACAATCTTCAGATGTGATGTTGATAAGCATAGACTCACCTTTTTAGGCAGTTTAGTATTATTATCAAGAGCTAAGGGACAGGTTATGGAGCAAAGAAATGCTAGCAGTTTGCTAGTGAAAATGTATGAAACACTTGTGATCTTGTTGCATGCTACATTCATATGAAATAATGGTATCAAACGAACTTTTCTGATTAGCAAATAGGAGTTTTCATCTCATTGAGTGTCACTCACTGAAATGAACAAAATATAAGATAATCAGAAAATTTCAATGACCAATATAAAGTGAAGCCATACCAACAAATTTGTCTTTTTTCACCTGCATCAATATAATAGATACTTGAAATGTGGAAACTTGCAGTATACTTGCAGTAACACTGTATCATTTTCTTCTACATTTGTATATTGTCAAAGGTGTTTTAAAATGCACTTATAAATAAAGGAAAAAAGTGAACATAAACTCAATCCAGAGGACTATGGGTGGGCATGCAAGAGCACAAGTGATCCATAACTTCATGTGGAGGGAAACAAATGGATCTGTGAGATGCTAATAGATCCACCCTTCACTCAGAATATCCTGGTAGGTCTGTAAGGGCAGGGAAGACATCTTCCATCCAGAGAGGCATGAATGTATTTGTGAGAGTGTTGAAGATATCTCCTAAAATCCAGGGAAACACAGTCAGGCCTGAAAGATCATAGGTGACAAGTATCACTTCCAGAACAAACCCAGAGCCCTGTAAGGGTACAGGTGACACCTCACTCAATCAAGAGTGACTCAAGGGTCTATGAGATCCTTGGTCATACTGAAGGACACCAGATAAGGTACATAGCCAGGGGTATATAGTGTCTTGTAAAAAACTGGAGTATCAGTAACATTATGACTCAAGAGTTAGTTCAAAGCAATATTCCTAGACCAGCCAGTATGGGAAAGATCTAGGCTTCACCAACTGATACAACAGGAGGGATTCAGTTGAATTATTCGCCCCTATAATGTGGTACTTAGTGATTAAGTGAAAGCCAGGAACCAAGTAGGTAAACAGCATGATACAAAAGTGAGGTGATCACAGTTAAAGACAGGAATATGAACCAAGAAGACAAAATGAAATGAAGAAAAAGCATCATGCAATTTCAGACCTTCAGTTCATATTGAAGTAATGCAGGAGAATTTGACATAAAGTAAATTAGAAAAAATAGATCTGAAATTTCTGAAAAGATAGCAAGTGAATAAAAACACCAACCAATGGGGCTATATCATATCTTAAATAATGTCTGATGTTTATAAAAGAGATATGAAAGCCATAACAAAGGGATTGATTCATGCAGCTAAAGAAGAAATGCATTTTTAAAAAGGAAATAGATGAGACAGTGGAAAATGATGCAAACTTTGGATAAACAATATAGTAAAGTGGAAATCAATATGGAGAATTCTTAGAAGACTAGGATTGGAAGTTCCATTCAACCTAGCCATTCCACTCCTGGGAATTTTCTCAGAAAAACTGAAAAGTTCATATCACAGTGATATATGTGCACCTATGTTCATAGCAGCACAATATGTAATAGCTAAATCTTGGAAACAAGCAAGATGCCCATCAAATGCAGAGTGGATGAAAGAGATGTGATATTTTTACAGAATGGAAAATTACTCAGCTATGAAGAAGGATGATCTTGAGACCTTCACAGGTAAATGGAGACAACTTGAGAGTATCCTCACTAGTGAAATTAATAAGAAACATATTTATAAATATCACATTGTCTCTCTAGTGTAAAAAGTAAAAAGAACTCTAGGAATAATAAAAACCAAAATGTGTAATTGCTACTGTAAGAAAGAGAGGAAATGAAAGTGTTCTAAAGGATATAATTGCATGTATGTTTGGGTATGTAAATCCCAAATGACCATATTATTTTTTTGTTATATTTTTAGCAGACCAGTTAACAGCCTTATTGTTTGATTGTTTACTTGTATGTTTTAATTTTGTGACAACTATTTCCAAGATGACAGTATGTAACATCAAGTATTAATTTGCTAGCACTTTTTTCTTTTTCTCTTTGGAATTCTGTATTGTTGCTACCCCTTTTTCTGTTTTGTTTGGTTGTTTTTATCTTTTTAAACAAAATTTTAAGAAGAAATAGAATGCATGAAACAAATTGAAAGGAATATTGAGGAAATTAAAAATCCCTCTAAGAGGTGACAAAATTGCTTGAAAGTGTTCGATGACAGACTTTCAGATCTTGAAAAAGGATCATGGTTAGACAGCACAAAAGAAACACTCACACAAAAAGAATAACATGCAATGAGATAAGAATTTAATTGCTTCAACATGATGCAAAAAATGTAAACGATTAATGTCAATTAAAAAGCTGGCATCAACACAAATAACATAAAACAAAACTATTTGAAGAACTAATTGAAGAAAATTTTCCAAGCATGAGAACATAATATTGCATATAGATAAGTCGTGTGGATACAGCTCAGTTATAGATAAAATAAGTATTTATACAGACATGCAATAATCAAAATCTTGAGAGTGGCCCGGGCTGTTTGGATTGAAAGTCTGCACAGACCAGCATCTCATTGTGACTATTTGGGACTGGTAGGCCCACCCTTCATCCACAGTGAACTGACCTGAGACCGGCATCTGGAACAGCTCTGACCGGGCCCATAGCCCCGCACTTCACCCCCAGGAAATCTCCCAAAGACCAGCATCTCAGCCTGACTCTTTGGGACCAGGAACCACCCATACCCACAGAGAGGTCTGGGCTGCTTGGATTGGGAATATTGTGGACACTGGCATCTTGCCAGATCTGTTTGGGACCAGGAACTTTACAAAAACAAGCATTTTGGCCTGATACTTTGGGACCTGTAGGCACAGCCTTAACTCACAGGGAACATACTAGGGACCTGCCTGGGACAAAGAATGGTGGCCTGGCCTGCCTGAAATTCCACAGGCTCCAAGTTGACCACACCCAGCATTCCCCTTACAACTTAGGGACCCAGAAGCCCACAGAGGGGAGTGAGGACCCCTTGAGGAAGCCAAGAGCCTGTGGGGGAGCCACTGCACCTCCAGGAACTAAGGGTGCAAGAGGTAATTCATCACACATGCAGAGAAAGCTATGGAACACTGCTCAAAGCAAGGAAATATAGAAAAATGACAAAAGGCAAGACCAAAAGGCAGGCTCAAAGCCCTAGCACTCCCCAAAAAAGCTTAGAAGCTGTGTACATAGAAGAAAAAAGAAGCCATACACCTGAAATGTCTGATATGATATCAAATGAAATAAATATGCAAATAGGGAAAGCTATGGAGAAATTCAAATCAGAAATACTTGCCCAGGTAAAAGAAGAATTGATAAAAATAGTGAAACAAATAGTGAATGCATCTAGTGAAAACAGCTAAATAATTAGAGGAACAAAGCAAACAGATAGAATCCCTCAAAGAACAATATAAGAAACAAAGAGAATGCATAAAGCAGATTCAAAGAGATATACAGGAAATCAAAAATTCTGTTGAAAGCTGTAAAAACTGCCTCAATGAAAATGAAGACAGAATTTCAGACCTCAAAGATAAGATTACAGCCAGTGAGCAGGAAAGACAAGATCTTTTAAAAATAACAAAGAATCAGGAAATAACAATTCAACAGCTGCAAAATGATGCAAAGAAAAATAACATAAGATTAATAGGGATAAATGAAAAAGAAGGGGACAGCCCAAATGATATCAAGAGGATATTTACAGAATTAATAGCTGAAAACTTCCCAAACATGAGAAGAGAAACAGACATCTGGATAAGTGAAGGATATAGAAATCAAAACAGCGATAACCAAAATAAATCTACACTGAAACACATGATAGTCACCATCACAGATATCCAACATAAATAGAATACTAAAAACTGTTAGAGATAAAAATAGAGATGACCCATAAGGGAAAGCCTATCAGAATCACGGCAGACTTCTCAACACAAAAAATGAAATCAAGAAGAGTATGGAGTGAAGTATTTCAGATCCTAAAGGAAAACCACTTCCAACCCAGGCTGACATAACCTGAAAAACTGTCCTTCAAAATAGATGGAGAAATAAGATACTTCCATGACAAAGCACAGCTGAAGAACTTCATGAATACTAAACCAAGCCTACAAAGAATACTGAAAGACATTCTAGATACACACGGGAGAAAACCACCAAGCAAGGCAGACAATTAAACAGAATCTAAAGCTAAAGACACAACAGCAGAAAGATAACATGTCAACAATACACCAATATATAACAGTTACAATCATTAATGTAAATGGCCTCAACTCACCAATGAAAAGAAACAGACTGGCAGAATGGATCAAGAAACAACATCCAACCATATGCTGTCTACAAGAAACACATCTAACCCAAATGGACACTTGTAGACTGAAAGTCAAGGGATGGAAAACAATACTTCATGCAACAGGAAACCCAAAAAAAGCAGGAGTCACAATCCTGTTTGCAGACAACATGAATTTCAAACCAATAATGATCCAAAGAGATAAAGAAGGTCACTACATACTAGTTAGGGGAAAACTTCAAGAGGAAGAGATAACAATCTTAAATATATATGCACCAAATTCCAGAGCACCCAGCTATATAAAGCAAATACTAACAGAAATGAAATATCAAAAAAGCAATAATAAATTAAAACAGGAGATTTAACACACCACTGACCCAAAGGGACAGATCAACTAGACAAAAAATCAGCAAAGACATAACAGAACTGAATCACACCTGTGAACAAAAGGACTTGATAGATGTGTACAGTGTGTTCCATCCAACAACATCAGAATACACCTTCTGCTCACCAGTACATGGCGCATTCTCTAAAATAGAATGTGTACTAGCAAACAGAACATATTTAAGTAAGTGCAAAAGAATTGAAATTATCCCATGCATGTTATCAGATCATAGTGTTGTGAATCTAGAAATTAATGATAAAAGAAATTTCAAAAAACCTACAGATACATGGAAACTGAATAATACACTCTTGAGCAATCAGTGGTTCACAGAGGAAATTAAAGAAGAAATTAAACAATATCTACAAGTAAATGAAAATACAAACACAAATTTCCAGAATTTGCGGGATGCAATGAAAGCAGTGCTCAGAGGAAAATTTATTTCATTGAGTTCCCACATCAGGAAGACAGAATGAACACAAATAAAAATCCTGATGCTACAACTCAAACATCTAGAAAAAGAAGAGCAAGCCAAGCCCAAAGACAAAAGAAGGGATGAAATTATAAAGATTAGAAAAGAAATTAATGCAATAGAGGCTAAGAAAATAGTACAGAGGATCAATAAATCAAAGACTTGGTTCTTTGAAAGAATAAATAATATTGATAAACCCCTGGCAAACCTTATTTTAAAAAGGAAAGAAAAAACTCAAATTCATGCAATAACAAATGCAAAACATGAAATTACTGCAGACTCAGTGGAAATACAGAAGATCATCAACACCTACCTTGAAAACCTCGACTCTCATAGGTTCGGTAACACTGAAGAAATAGAAAAATTCCTAGATACATAGGAACTACAAAAGCTGGATCAGGAAAATCTAAAAGTGCTGAATAACCCAATTTCTATTACTGAAATTCAAAATGTAATTAACTCCTTGCTTACAAAGAGGAGTCCAGGCCCAGATGGATTCACTGCAGAATTCTACAAGAAATGCAAAGAAGACTGAACTCCAACACTCCTGAAACTCTTCAATGAAATTGAAAGGGAAACAATTCTGTGTAAATCATTCCTGGAAGCAAATATCACTCTAGTACCAAAACCAGAGAAAGACTCAACAAAAAAAGAGAACTATAGGTCAATCTCCCTGATGAACATAGATGCAAAAATTCTCAATAAAATATTGGCAAACAGGATGCAGCAAATCATCAAGAAGATTATACACCATGACCAAGTTTGATTAATCCCAGGAATGCAGGGATGGTTCAACATATGCAAAACAATAAATGTAATCCACCATATCAATAGAGCCAAAAGCAAGAACCACATGATCATCTCTAGAGATGCAGAAAAAGCTTTTGATAAAGTCCAACACTCATTCATGATAAGAACCTTACAGAGAACTGGAATAGAGGGGTCTTTATGTCAATATGGTAAAGACCATCTTTGACAAACCAACAGCCAGCATCATATTGAATGGTCAAAAACTGAAAGCCTTTACCTTAAAATCAGGCACAAGACAAGGATGTCCATTATCACCACTGCTATTCAACAGAGTACTGGAATACTAGCCAGAGCATAAGACAGGAAAGAGAAATAAAAGCAGTAAAGATAGGAAAAGAGGAAGTAAAATTATCATTATTTGCAGATGACATGATACTTTACATAGAAGGCCTCTAAAAGTCTATTGAAAGACACCTAGATATAATTAACAAATTCAGCAAGGTAGCCAGATACAAAGTCAATACAAAAAAATCAATAGCATTTCTATACACTAACAACAAAAGTACTGAGAGAGCATTAAGAGAAATTATACCCTTTACAGTAGCATCCAAAACATTGAAATATTTAGGAATCAATCTCATGAAAGAAGTAAAAGAGCTATACAGGGAAAATTATAATACCCTGAAAAAGGAAATCAAAGAGGACCTCAGAAAATGGAAAGACATCCCCTGTTCATGGACAGGAAGAACAAACATTGTAAAAATGGCCATTCTCCCAAAATTGCTATACAGATGCAATGCCATCCCAATCAAAATACCACTAACAGACCATAGAGATGTAGAGAAATCACTCCTAAAATTCATCTGGAACCAGAAGAGACCTAGAATAGCAAAGGCAATTCTAAGCAACAGAGGCAAGTCAGGAGGCATCACATTCCCTGATTTGAAATCATACTATAAAGCTACAGTGATAAAGTCAGTATGGTACTGGAATAGAAACAGACCCGAGGATCAGTGGAATAGATTGGATGATACAATCACAACGGCAAACTCACTCAACAACTTTATCTTTGATAAAGGGGCCAAACATGCTCTCTGGAAGAATGACAGTCTCTTTAACAAATGGTGCTGGAAAAATTGGCTGTCCATATACAGAAGACTAAAACTAGACCCATGTCTATCACCATACACTAAACTAAAATCTAAATGGATCAAAGATCTAAATATTAAAACAGAAACACTAAACCTGCTGAAAGAAAAATTAGGTAAAAACCTCCAAGATATAGGGGTAGGAAGAGAATTCATGAACAAGAACCAAAGTACACGGGAAGTACTTCCCAGAATCAATAGCTAGGACCAAATCTTATTAAAGAGTTTCTGCATGTCAAAGAGGTTTCCAGCAGAGTGAAAAGAAACAAACAAATTGGATGAAAATCTTCATGGACAGCACCTCAGACAAATGACTTCTGTCTAGAACTTACAAAGAATTAAAAATATCAGACTCTTGAAATTCAAAGACCCAATCCAAAAATGGGTATCTGAAATGAATACACAGTTCTCAGATGAAGAAATACAAATGGCAAATAAATGCATGAAAAAAAAGTTCATCATCATTAGTCATGAGAGAAATGCAAATTAAAACCACACTGAGATTCCATCTCACTCCAGAAAGAATGGCCAAGATAGAAAACACTACCAACAACAAGTGTTGGAGATGATGTGGGGAAAAAGGAACTCTTCTATACTGTTGGTGGGAATGTCGACTGGTGCAACCACTGTGGAGGTCAGTCTGGAGATTCCTAAAAAACCTGGGTTTGAAAGTCCCATTTGACCCAGATTTTCCACTTCTAGGCATATTTCCAGAAGAACTGGAAACATCATACCACAGTGATATATGTGCACCCATGTTTATAGCAGCACAATTTGTAATAGCCAGATCTTGGAAGCAACCTAAGTGCCCATCAACTGAGGAATGAATAAAAATGTTGTGGCATTTTTATACAATGGAGTACTACTCTGCTATAAAAAATGAGCACATCGAGATATTTATAAATAAATGGACATGACTTGAGACCATTCTCTTAAGTGAAATAAACCAAACTCACAAGGGTAAATACCATATAGTCTCCCTAGTATGAGATTTGATAAGAGTATATAAGACTTTATGGTAAGC
>PVJX010049172.1:0-11189 GCA_004027295.1 Dolichotis patagonum
ACAAATTGATCCTTCGAGGTAGGCAATTCACAAGAACATACAAATTTTTAAAACTGGAAATCAACCTGACAATCTCACATTGCCAGGAAAGCACTGTGCTGCTGAGGTATATCCCTGGCATTATAAATGAATTTTTTCTCTGAGTGCAGAGGGAGAAGCACCATTGGTCATATAATTATTATAATTTATTGATAGTTATAGGGCATTGTTGAAAAGGTAATGCTAAATGATGCACTTTGTGCTGTTTACAGATGTTTTATATGTGGTTTTCACATTTTTGAAATTATTCCAATGTGAATTTCATGTGGTATAATAATCATAATTTCAATCCACTTATTTAAACCTGATACATATTCACATAGCACATATCTGTATTTCAGTCCAGAGATATAGTCTTGTTACATTATTTTTAAAATTCTATTAAATTTTTTGGAACTTTAATTTTTTCACCACATACACAGTTATTTGAAATTGAATATGTTTGTATGCAGTCCAACTTATACTCTGCTAATTTTATTTTGTTTCTTGTGTTTTTTCTGCATCCAATGACATCATTGTAGGATGTTTTTGCTCTACCTTTTAATGCATTTAATTACATGAATTACTCAATAAAGGCTCTAATACTTTTAAGAGTTTCTGCTTCATTGTACTTTAGAATCTGCACAATTATAGAGCAATGAAATGCCCTGTTTTCTGTGGGATGATTAGCACTTTTATATTGCAGCAGTTTTCTCTACTTCTTTCTGGGAACTCAGATCCTGGAGGCTCAGGGTTGAGCCTGTTATGGGCAGTGCTCACCCTAGTCTCAGACTTCCCAAAGACTGCAAGGCAGAGTGATGCCACGCACTCAGCTCACAGCCTCAATGAAGAGCTTGTCTCTGTCTGTTCTCTAATGTTCTGAAATTGAAGTCTTTGCTCTTTTCCAGTACCTACATTCATTATTTTTAATATGTTTTGAGCCATCATTTTTGTGTAACTGAAATAATTCAAAATATATATTCATTGTCATGGATTGTTAAATCCTCAATTGTTTAACCTGTTTTTTGAAAGGTGTGATTTAAAATTTCTGATGTCATCTGTCATTCTAAGATTATTCTTAATTTGTTTCTGCTTTTCATTTCTAACTTCATCCCAGTTTTGTGTAAGAGCCTGCTTTGCATGACTTCCACTCCACTAACTACCTTATATTCTGTATTGCTTCTCTGAACCTGGGCCACATGTGTGAATACTTCTTAGCTTGTGAGGACAGTATGCTATGTCTTTCTGGGATAAAATATTTTATAGAATCCATTGGATCTACTGCTTTGAATTGTTATCTTGTTGATTTTCTGTGTGACTTTAAAGATTGCTCTGCCTTATTGAGCTATCCATCACTGATGAAGTTGTTTTGAATTCTTAATAATATATTTGCAAATGATTGATATTTCTCTTGCAATCCTGTTTCTGTTTATGTAGTTGATTGCTCTGTGTAGTGGGATATGTATTAAGGAAGGATATTTGTTTTTAAAGAACTGCTGATTGTACATGTTGAATATAATCAAGCTCATGTATCTTCAGTAGATTTTGTTTAATCAATACCACCCAGGTATGTCTTTCTGCATAGATTTCTATTTAATCTATCCTCCTCAGTGTCCACATAATAACCACTGCTCTCCAGGTGGTGAGAGCATTAGCCCATTAGCTAGGTTTCTAGCTATTAATCAGCTCTGACACCTATTCTCTCAGTCCCTTTTAATCTGACCTGTTCTCCTGATAATTTGAAATGCTCTCTTGATAGGCTGACCTGTGATCATTTTGGTGAATTTAGCATTTCACAGCTGTTATCTGTGGATATGTTGCACTGATATTTACAGCAGTAGTTTGCATATCTCTACCTAATATGGATACTGCCTCATTATTTCATGTCTGAAGAAAAAAAATACATATAAATCAATAAGTACCAGTATTGCAATTTATTGTTTTAATCATTTAAAGAAAATATTCTTCAACTTTTTTTGTTTATATTTAATGATAACAATGAAAGTATCCCAGGAATATTCAAAAAGTTTCACCATTGGGTCTTAGGCAAGGAATGAAAGTAAGCAGGTAATAAAATCCCTTCAGGTCAGAAGGTACTATTGCATGATTGATGACAACTGTCCTGTGGAAATTTTCCAAAGTTTACAATGTGTGCTTTTTCATGGAGACTGTTCTTTTAGCCTTTTCACTTTAATTTTCCAGGAGCTACATTAGAAGTTGAAAAGAGAAATATTTTGCAAGATTTGTTGTTTTTCTCAATTTAAACATTTCTCACTGTTGTTCACAAGGGCTGGTATTTGAATCAAGGCCAAAGTACTTTCTCATTTGTGTCTTGGTCAGTTTCTGACCCTAATTTCACTTGAAAAGAGTAATGTGTATTACTAGGAATCATAACACAAAGTAATTTCTAGACATTAGAAAGAAATCACTTGTCTGTGGATTTTCATAAACTCCATAGTAAAGGAGTTTGTAGAAATTATGAGCTGAGTGTTGATTTAATAAAGCTAATTATTTTGTTGTTGCACACTTCAGTATTGTTTGGTGATTTTCTCAAATGTGATTTAGATTTTCTTTTCTATTCAGCATTTCTCCTGAGTCAAATATTTTTTGTTTATTTTTAAATTTGTGTTCATTGATCTTAACTCTGTATGCTATGTCTTTGTATTGTGTTCCCAAGAAAAGTTTTCTTGTTTAATTGCCATCTCCATAGATTTCAATTTCCTCTAATTTTCAAGGCTACTTGATTTTTTTCTGAGGAAAGTTTTTCATTAACTGAGTGTTATTTAGTATTCATTTCCCAATCATTCATGTTTCTCTTTCCCATTTTAATAGTTCAACAATTCTAATATGTAAGGACATTTTACAGTCCAGATTTCTAAGGACATTCCTATCTCTCTCTCTGAATGTAAATGAAATGCATTGTGCTTTATTCCTGAGAGGCATAACATCAACTGAATTGTGAAACAATACTCTTATTCATGTGGATGCACTGAATGTTATCTTCCTTTCCTGAGTCCCATTTTTCCACTGATATGAATGTGGAACTTTGAATGTTTTTCATGTTTATTATCCAAAATGATTCCATGCCAACAAGTTTTATATGTTTGTAGGCTTTTAGTTTTTCTAACTTTCATCTGCAATTGCTGAACAAATCAAAGGTGTGTTTATCTTGTTTCTTTTTGTTATTGGAAATTGAACTCAGGCCCTTTCACATATCCACCAGGTGCATGTACCATAGAGATATATCCCTAGTGCAAAAGTGTGATTTTTTAAATGACTGTGAATGAGTTTTAATTTTCATTTGGTGAAGAAGTGTGAAGAATGACCTCTTTGTAGTATGAACTGTCCTTATTACATAACTCAGGCTGGACACTGTATATTTGGCAATTCTGAAATTTCTGGTAATCATCTTACACCAGCCTCTCAAGCACTGGGAGAACAGGCATTTACTATTGCCCTGGACTGAACTCTTCCTTCTGTATTTATTTACCTGTTACTTTGCTGTGCCTCAATTTTCATTGCATTTCAAGCATTTCATATATATTCTTTCCCACAGTATCTTCCTTTACCCCCTATACAATTTCTAGTATTCAAATACAAGGCCATAATTGGGTATCCCTGAGCTATACATTTATAGCTACCTTTCTCTAATTTCCTTGTCTATGGTACAGTCAAATGAACTTTTCTTTTCATTATGTTTTAGTAATTCATAAACCTCCTTTCATATTCAACTGAATATTTATGTATGAAACCAGTTTCAAAACTATAAATGCTGTCTAGAAAGAAAGATGATGATCTCAGTGTTATGAATAATCGGGTGTTTTGTTAGTGGTGGTTTGCAGGCTCCCTCTTTGAACTCTGCATTAAAGTCAGTGAAAAACTACAGTATTGGTGGCCATGCATGGCAATCCATGCTACAGTTCTGTGGTTGCTTTGGCAGTGTGTTATATTCTAGCACATTGTTACTGAGTGAAGGAATTTGAATGTACTTAAATTTTGATGACCATGACATGCAAGTAATACTTTAAATAATGACCTTCATTTAGACAGTTTACAACAGGAACTGAGATATATTGGATTGTGTGTGTCTCAACTTCAGGATGATTGTTATTATTTAGGAAACAGTGACCTTTGAGTATGTAGCTGTGAACTTCACCCCAGAAAAGTGGGATTCTATGACTCCATTTGAAAAGAAGCTCTACAGAAGTGTGATGTGGGAAACATATATGAATATTACTGCAACAGATAAAGGTGATATGTTTTATTTATTTATAAATGGCATTAATTGTTGCTCAGTAATATGGAGTAATTTACTTGATAATTATAGCATTTGCTTGCATATATCAGCCCTAATTATATTTTATGATGAGTATAACTGGAACCAGTGATGTTTTAATATAAAGTTATAGTGAAGGTTTTTATTTCTCTATCTGTAATACAGGAAGAATATGGCACAATCTGCAAACTAAAGAAGAGGACAAAAATTGTTCAAGAAATCCTAGGTAATTGCCAAATATAAGAGAAAGGGAATATTCCTTATGTGTCAGTGTGTGAGCATAAATATAACAAAAAAGGAACTTGAAGAAATAAGATCATGTTATACTGTATTTAACCTCAGAAAAGTTTCAAGAGATACACTTGATTTTATTTTCTATTATCTGGGAAAGTGTTTGAATGTAGGAATCAAAGGTAATGCTTAGAATATGTTACAATTAACACTATCCTATATAAAAGTTTAAAGATCGCCTTCATGTTCAACATCTAGGAAATGTATGAGAGTAAATTTAAATATTGTATTCAATATGTAGGAAATGAACAAATTGTGAATTTTGATTGACACTCATCTTCAAAATAACCATTTATGTATAGGTATGAATACTGAGACTTTCATGATCTAAATTTTTTTTCATTAGAATCAGTATTTGAAATAAAAATGAATGCTACTGTTATAATAAGTACTTTGAAAATGCCCTAGGGAATGTAGAGCTGTTCATGTTTAAAATTTTTATACATTGTTGATGGACACTTAAAATAGAAACATGGTGATCAGTATTCAGAGGTTTGAAAATTAAGATAACATTTTTCATTTTGTTCCAGGTGTACCTTCATTGCTATATACTTGTGTTTATTTTTTTTGTTTTAACTTTTGAGCCATGATTTTATATTGTAGCTCACGTTGACTTTGAACTTACTGTGTAGCCTATAGTGGCCTGAAACTCAAAGCAATTCTCTTGCCTCTGCCTCTCGACTCTTGAGTGGGTTGTACTGTGTCATGATGTGCAATGATTCTATTCTCTCAGTATATTGTCAAATACATTAAAATCATCAAATGTGAGTGATCCACACAGTGTGATGTTCAATGCAGAATATGAAAGGGCATTTACAGTATCTAATTCAGTAATCAACTAACAGTAGCTAAGGTCTGGGAAGAGCCCAGATGCCATCAGTGGATTCCTGGATAAAGAAAATGTGGGCTCAGATCATCATAAGGGCACATTCTTACAATCCCCGCACTCTGGATGGATGAATCAGCAGGATGACAACTTGAAGTTCAGCATGAGCAAGTCTATGGTCAATAAGAATCTCTCTCCAAAAAACAAATAATAGATCAGCAAATGTAATTCAGTCTAAGACCTGTGTTTAACTCTACACTGAAAAAAATATTCTATACAAGACACAAGGGCATCATTTCCCAAGAAATAAAAAGCTTTGGACCTTAAGTAAAATAAATCAGACACATAAATGGAACTATCTCATGTTTTCTCTTAAATGAGAAATTAAAATCATATTTGAGGAGTAAAAGTAAAGGCAGATACTATGAGACCAGAAATCCTCATTTTCTGTCAATGAGAAAGATGATCAGGCTAAATGGACAAGGGGAGGAATGAAGACCTGAGGACCTAATAAAAATGATCAATATTTCAGTGTGATTTATACTGATCTCCAAAAAAGATGTTATGTATTGGAATCATGTACAAATAAAACATTGCCAAATGAAAGCCATCCATTTTAGAATGAATAGAACTTTCAAAGAAGTAATGCAGGGCAATTTTTCAGTTACCCATCAGAATTACTTAGCAAAAATCAAAACACACTTGTCATTATAAATCTCAGTTGTTAATATGGAGCCCTTTCCATTGTGATTGACTTTTTTCTTTGTATTTGTTTAAAGGTATGATGAAGACAATTATTTGAGAATTGAAGAGTAGCAGTACAAATGTAGTGAAGATGTAGAGACCTGCAGTGATTTCCAGTCCTTTCAGAAGCATGAAATGAGGAAGACTGGAGAGAAACTCTGTCAATATGGGCAATGTGGGGAGGAGAGCTCTGATCTTAGTGAAAAAGCTCACCCTGGGCAAAAAACCTTTGTAGGTAAGAAAAGTGTGAAAGCCTACAAAACACCTAACAGTGTGAAAATCCGTGAAAGAAATCACAGTTTGAGGAACTCACATGTACAAAAACATTATGAGAATAGTTCTGTTTCTTCATACCATATTGAAAAAGATGTTAGAAAATACTGTGGAGAGAAACAATATATAACTGAGATGTGCAAAAGCATTCTCTCACAGTAATTCCTTTAAAAAACATAAAAACATTCACACTGGAAAACAACCATATGAATGCAAGCGATGTGGGAAAGCATTCAGTACACGCAGTAGCTGTCAAAGATATAAAAGTATTCACACTGGAGAGAAACCCTATGTATGCAACAAATGGGGGAAAGCATTCATGAGAGACTCACAGTGTAAAATACATGACAGAATTCACACTGGGGAGAAATCATTTGTATGTAAGCAATGTGGGAAATCTTTCAGTCAAAATAGTAACCTTATTACACATGAAAGAGTCCATACTGGGGAGAAACCCTATGTGTGCAACAAATGTGGGAAAGCATTCAGTACACCCTCTGGTTATAAATTCACGATAGAAGTCACACTGGTGAGAAACTGTATATATGCAACCAATGTGGGAAAGCATTCACAACAACCACTCATTGAAAAGTACATGATAGAATTCACACTGGGGAGAAATCATATGTATATAAGCAATGTGGGAAATCTTTCAGTCAAAATAATACCCTTAGTAACATGAAATAATTCACACTGGGGAGAAACACTATGTATGCAACAAATGGGGGAAAGCATTCAATACAGCATCTGGTTGTAAAGCACATGATAGAATTCACACTGGGGAGAAACCATATGTATGCAAGCAATGTGCTAAGTCTTTCAGTCTAAATGGTGACCTTATTAAACAAAAAAGAATTCACACTGTGGAGAAACCCTATGTATGCACGAAATATAGGAAAGCATTCACTACAGCCTAGGCTTGTAAAGCACATGATAGAATTCACACTGGGGAGAAACCCTATGCATGCAACCAATGTGGGAAAGCGTTCAGTACAGCCCCTCATTGTAAAGCACATTATAGCATTCACACTGGAGAAACAGTCTGTATGTAGGCAATGTGGAAAATATTTCAGTCAAAATGGTAATCTTATTATACATGAAAGAACTCACACTGAGTAGAACCTCTTTGGATACAAACAATGTGGGAAAGTATTCAGTATGCAGAAGTGCTACAGATAAACTCTTATCTATGTAAGAAATTTTGGATGTCTTTCAGCTATAGTCTTAGCTTTTGTGTATATCAAAGTATTCACTCTGTAGAAATAATCTTCTGGGTGATGTCATCTTGTGTCCTGAGCCTCTGTATGCAAAGTGGGAAAGCATTCAGTATTCATGGTTATTGTCAAGCATGTGAAAATAACCATAATTAAGTGAAATTATACATTTGTGACTATTTTGAAAATACTATGAAAATTACTCATGGATATGAATCCTGTAAAAATAATATAAAATTATTGCTGTCAATATATTTTAATAGATATGTTTGCAAAGCTCCCTGAAACAGAGTTATCCTAAAATGTTTTCATTTCTTTTTTTCATAAATGACATACAAATATGTGATATTTTTTTCTGTAGGCTTAATTAAAAAGTAACAGTTCTTGAAACAAATCTATGTACCCTGAATCATTTTTCCCATTTTTGATCTACTAATGTCCTGCCTTGATAGATGATACCCACTTATCTCATGACCATTTTTCCCACCAAAAACTGTAACTCATATCAGTTTACCAAGAAGTATCTATACATTCATATTCAAAATTGTGCTTGTATTCTTGGCCTGTATCTCTGTAGCCATCCTTATGGTAAGATTTGCCATCACAAAAGCAAAAGCAGGTTCAGTCAAGGTCAGAAACAAGAATGAATTTAAATTACGCAGAAATGTATGCAAGAAATGCAGAAAAATGTTCAGTACACAAATAAGGTATAATACACATGTTAGAACTCAAACTAGGGAGAAACCTTATGTAGGAGAATAATGTGCAAAATCTTTCAATCGATATTGTAACCTTGTCCATAAAATAATTCACACTTGGGAGAAACCTTATTTAAGATATATTAAAAAGGATCTCCTATCAGGCGGGCCTAGCCAGACTGCTCGGTGAAGCCCAGTCAGCCGGCTGGCAGGGAACCCAACCTGGGCTGTGGCTGTACACACGCAAGCAGAGGCTGTGGTGGAATCATAGCGGGCACCGGCAAATTTGGAACTCTGCACCCAGACAAACATTAGACTACAGCGGACTATCTGTGCTACCTTGAAGGGAGATTAAGTGACTGCCTCACCTTAACAAGATCTAAGCTGGATCCAGTCAGTGTGGTGAGTATGCCCCTAAAATACAGGTGTACAGTAGCTAAATAGGACCAGAAGTAAAGCTCCCTCCAAATAACTGTAAGACCTTGGTAAGTCTGACAAGAGTGAGAGTGACCCCTTCCTACACAGAGAAAACATCAGGCAGAGTGAGGAGTGTGTTGAAAAGGACTCCTCCAACTTGAAGAAATTCAAAGGGCTTGTGAGACACACAGGCACACAGTAGGGACACACTAGGGCCTCAGCCAAAACAAACACTATAGACAGGAAGACTTGATGACATGGAATAACCCAAAGATAAGGTACTAGCAGGAACTAAAAGCTGACCTGCATCAATACTACTAAGCTTGTCTGCCCAGGAAGAATAAAGGACTCACCCAACAGGCCCTGCAGCAGGGAGCCAAGTGACTAGCCAACCTATTCATTTTGGGACCCACAAACTGGACAAACATCAACCTTACAGTAGGGCACCAAGATACACACTACAAACAGATCACACTAACGGGCCTGAAGAACCAAACACTAACATGAAAGACTAAAATGGCAAAAGCAAAAGGCAGATTTCAGTCTCAAACATGCAGTGCAACAGGTGCAAATACAGGAGACACTGAAATAGAGGACCCCAAATGTAACACACCAGGAATCTCTGAAAATATAGCAAATGAAATTAAAAAACAAATGAGGCCATAGAGGAAATCAAATTAGAAGTACTCTCCCAGGTAAAGATATAAGTAACAACCTTACTAAAGGAGTTGCTGAGCACAGATAAAGAAGAAATAGAGAAAAAAGTACAGGAACATGGGAAACAGATTGAAACCTTGAATGAACAATGTAGAAAACAAGCAGAATTCATGAAGCAAACTGAAAGAGACACCCAAGGGAAAAAAAATTCGATCCAAAGCATGCAAAACCATTTAAATGAAGGTGAGGATAGGATATCAGACCTTGAGGACAGGATTGCAATTAGTGATCATGAAAGGGTATAACTTTTAAAAATAACAAAGCAACATGAAATGACAATCCAGAAGCTTCACGATGATACCAAGAGCAACCATTTAAGATTAATAGGCATTAGTGATGACACTGCAGTCAATACAAATGACATATGTAAAATATTCACAGAATTAATAGGAGAAAACAATCCAAACATGGGGGAAAACCTGATATGCAGATAAGTGAGGCATACAGAATGCCAAACAGTCAAAACCAACAGAAACCTACACCCAGACACATAAGTGTTAAGATTTCAGACATACAACATAAAAACAGAACACTAAAAGCTGTTAGAGAAAAAACACAAGTCACCTATCGAGGAAAGCCCATTAGAATCACAGCAGACTTTTCAGCACAAACCCTCAAGTCAAGATGTGATTGGAATGAGATATTTCAAGCCCTGAAATAAAACAACTTTCAAGCCAGACTGATGCACCCAGCAAAACTTTCATTCATATTTAATGGAGAAATAAGATATTTCCATGACAAAGAAAAACTGAAGAAATTTACATCCACCAACCCAAGTATAGAGTGTTCAAAGACATACTAGACAGAGATAAAAATGACCACAACCCCCAGAACAGCAGAAAGAAACCACCAGGTAGGACAAACAATTAAATGAGGGGGGAAAGCAGAAAGCAAACTATTGGAACATAACATGGTAAAGTTGAGTCAGTATATATCAGTGATATCCATAAATGTAAATGGACTCAATTCAACTATCAAAAGAAATAGATTGACAGAATGGATCAAGGAACATGATCCCACAATATGCTGTATACAAGAAACACATCTGACCCAAAAGGAAACTCATAGATTAAAAGTCAAAAGATGGAAAACAGTATTACATGCAAGAGGAACCCAGAAAAAAGCAGGGGTAACTATTCTATTTGCAGACAATGTGAACTTCAAACCTAAAATTATTAAAAGGGACAAAGAGGTCACTATATACTCATAGGTGGAAAAACTCAAGACAAACAACTGACAATTATAAACATATGCACCAAACACAGGAGCACCCACCAATATAAGACAGATACTAATGGACATGAAAAACAAAATACACAACACAATTATTAAAGGAGACCTTAACAGGCCATTGTCACAAAGAGATAGATCAACTAGACAAAAAGCAAAGAAGTGATATAACTGAATCATACCTGTGAACAGTTGAACTTAGTAGATGTTTACAGAGTGTTCCATCCAACCGCAACAGAATACACATTTTCCTGAGCTCCACATGGGACATTCTCCAAAATAGACAATATATTATGCCATAAAATATTCTTAAGTAAATGCAAGGGTATTTAAATTATTCCATGCATAATATCTGACCATAGAACACTGAAATTGGAAATTAATGGCCAAAGAAATTACAAAACCTGCATTCATACATGGAAATTAAATAACAACCTTTTAAACAACCAGTGGGCTATAGATAAAATTAAAGAAGCAATAAAACC
>PVJX010049173.1:0-11191 GCA_004027295.1 Dolichotis patagonum
CAAAATAAACCAAACTCACAAGGGTAAATACCATATAGTCTCCCTAGTATGAGATTTGATAATAGTATATAAGACTGTATGGTAAGCATGAGTCCCCATCTCATAGCTTTGAAGTCTTTCAAAGTTTTCAATCATGAGTTGGCATGGTTTTATCCTGTTTTGTTTCACAGTATCATGTGTTATGCTATGAACAGGTCTGTTAAAGAAAACAAAACATTATGACAGCTATTGCTGATTTAATATCATCCTTCTTAGAAGTCCTACTATGCTTCTTTTGTTCTACTACCATTGGTTCTATCTATCAAAATGTGTCTTATTGGAATTTGAATATGTGTGAAAGTTTAAACAAAATTATTTTTTTTATCAAAAATGATATATTGTAGTACTCATTGATCATTTTCTGTCATTCAGTTCAGAAAGCCCTGTAATTCTCTCACTCTATGCATGGATTTATACTATTGTGTTATGTTTGATATTATTGTATTTGAAACTACGCTCAACTATAGCAGAGTAAGTGATATGGTGTTAGCTAGTTGTCCAGTTGTCTTATTGTAAAGTACTGTGTTGCCTATGTTGTCCTGTTCTGATCTGCTCTGTACTGCCTTCTTTTGTTTTATTATATTTCAAATAAAAATTAAAAAAAGAACTATAGGCCAATCTCCCTAATGAACATAGATGCAAAAATTCTCAATAAATTATTGGCAAATAATATGCAGCAAGTCATCAAGAAGATTATTCAATCCGACCAAGTGGGATTCATCCCAGGAATGCAGGGATGGTTCAACATACATAAATCAATAAATGTAATGTACCATATCAATAAAGACAAAAGTAAGAACCACATGATCATCTCTATAAATGCAGAAAAAGCTTTTGATAAGGTCCAACACTCATTCATGTTAAGAAACAGAGAATTGGAATAGATGGTGTTTACTTCAATATGATAAAGGCCATCTATGACAAACTTACAGCCAGCATCATATTAAATGGCCAAAAACTGAAAGCCTTTACCATTAAATCAGGCGCAAGACAAAGATATCCCTATCACCACTCCTATTCAATATAGTACTGGAAATAATAGCCAGAGCAATCAGACAAGAGAGAGAGAAATAAAAGGAGTAAAGATAGCAAAAGAGCAAGTTAAATTATCATTATTTGCAGATGACATGATACTTTACATAGAAGATCCCCAAAGCTCCATTGAAAAACTCCTAGATATAATTAATAAATTCAGCAAGGTAGCTGGATACAAAGTCAGTACTCAATAATCAATAGAATTCCTGTACACTAACAACAAATATACTGAGAGAGAAGTAAGAGAAGCCACACCATTTACACTAGCATCCAAAAAAATGAAATACTTAGGAAATAATCTCACAAAAGAAGTAAAAGAGTTATACAAGGAAAATTATAATACCCTGAAAAAGGAAATTGAAGAAGACCTCAGAAAATTGAAAGACATCCCTTGTTCATGAATAGGAAGAACAAACATTGTGAAAATGGCCATTCTCCCAAAATTACTATACAGATTCAATGCAATCCCAATCAAAATACCACTAACATACCTCATAGATTTAGAAAAATCACTCCTAAAATTCATCTGGAATCAGAAGAGACCTAGAATAGCAAAGGCAATTGTAAGCAGCAAAGGCAAAGCAGGAGGCATCAGAATCCCTGACTTGAAATTATACTACAAAGCTACAGTAATAAAATCAACATGGTGCTGTAATAAATATGACCTGAATATCAATGGAATAGATTGGAAGGTACAACCAAAACCACAAACTCCCTCAACCACCTTGTCATGGTTTATGTCGGTGGCCCCCAGGCCTCATGTATTTGCATTGTACATTTGTGACTGGTTCATTGTCTAGTGCTTGGATTGATGGAGTCAGTGCTACACCCTCCTAGGAGGTGGAGCCAGGATGTGATGTAATGACAGGAAGAAGGTGTGTCTCTCTCTTTTGCTGGTTTCTGCTTGCTGTTTGCAGCTGCCATGAACTGCGGCCCTGCCATGCCACCCTGTCTTGGAGCCAACTGAGTATGGACTGAAACCTCCAAAAACTTTAAGAAATAAACCTTTCCTTTCCCAACTTTGGGCATCAGGTATCTTGTCTCAGCGATGAATAAAAAGTAACTAAGGCACAACTCATCTTTGATAAAGGCGCCAAATATGTTCACTTGAAGAATGACAGTCTCTTCAACAAATGGTGCTAGAAAAATTGGCTATCCATATGTAGAAGACTAAAACTAGACCCATGCCTATCACTATATACTAAACTAAAATCTAAATGGGTCAAAGATCTAAATATTAAGGCAGAAACACCAAATCTGCTGGACGACAAAGTAGGTAAAAACCTCAAAGATATAGGGGTAGGTAGAGAATTCATGAAGAAGAATCAAACCGCATGGGAAATACTTCACAGAATCAATAACTGGGAACATACCTTATTAAAGAGTTTCTGCATGTCGAAAGAGATTTCCAGCAGAGGGAAAACAAAACCCACAAATTGGGAAAAAATCTTAATGGATTGTCCCTCAGACAAAGGACTTCTGTCTAGAACTTAGAAAGAATTAAAAAAAATCAGACCCTCCAAATTCAAAGACCCAATCCAAAAATGGGCATCTGAAATGAATACACAGTTCTCAGATGAGGAAATATGAATGGCAAATAAATACATGAAAAATGTTCATCAACACTAGTCATTAGAGAAATGCAAATTAAAACCACACTGAAATTCCATCTCACTCCAGGAAGAATGACCAGGATAGAAAATACTACCAACAACAAGTGCTGGAGAGGCTGTGGGGAAAAAGGAACTCTTCTACACTGTTGGTGGGAGTGTTGACTGGTGCAACCACAGTGGAGATCAGTCTGGAGATTTCTCAAAAATCGGGATTTGGAAGTCCCATGTGACCCAGCTATTCCACTTCTAGGCATATTGTCAGAAGGACTGAAAACATCATACCACAATAATATGTTCACCTATGTTTATAGCAGCACAATTTGTAATAGCCAGATCTTTGAAACAACCTAATTGCCCATCCACTGAGGAATGGATTTAAAAGTTGTGGTATTTTTATACAATGGAGTACTACTCAGCTATAAAGAATGATCACATGGAGATATTTATAAATAAATGGACATGACTTGATACTGTATTCATAATCAAAATAAACTAAACTGACAAGTGTAAATACTGTATAGTCTCCCTAGCATGAAAGTTGGTAAAAACATATAAGATTTTATGTTAATCATGATTTCCCATTTCATTGCTTTGAAACCTTTCAATTTTTTCATTCAGCAGTTAGAATGGCTTTATTCTGTTTTGTTTGACTTTATTATGCGTGATGGTATGAACAGCTGTTTTGAAGAAAACAAAACATTATGGCCGCCATTGCTGATTTAATATCATCTTCCTTAGAAGTCCTACCATGTTTCTACTCTGCTATTACTATCGATTCTATCATGTCTTATTGGGATCTTAATATATGTGATAGTATAAACAAATATTTTTATTGAAAATGAGATATTATTGTAGCCATTGAATATAGTTATGTGTTTCAGACTGTCCTGTAATTCTTTCATTCTTTTGATTGGTTTTATACTATTTTGTTATGTTTGATATTACTGTATTTGAAACTATGCTCAACTATAGCAGAGAAAGATATATTTTGATAGCTACTGTTAATGTCTGGTTGTCTTATTGTAAAGTGTTGTGTTGCTTATGTTGTTCTGTTCTGATCTTCTTTGTCCTGCCCTCTTTTGTTTTATTCTCTTAAAAGAAAAGAAGACAGAAAAGAAAAGAAAAGAAAAGAAAAGAAAAGAAAAGAAAAGAAAAGAAAAGATGCCATCCAAAAAAAAGGAAGAAAGAAAGCTTCTATCTGGGAGAAATAGTAAGGGTCCTGAGTGGGTTGTTAAAGACTCTATCTTTTCTAGGGATTTTTATCGAGTAAATCTATGCGGTCAGATGTGTCCAAGGTGGGGAAAACATGGGAACTCACAAGCCTGCAAGCAGAACTATGAGCAACCAGTAAGATTAATTGTTCAGGTGAAATTTACCGAATCAAGGACAAATGGGGAAGCCAGTCATGTAGCACGTACGCAGGCTTAAAGAACTGTGACTCTTTCTGTATGCAGTTGGGATGGTGACTCCTGGCTTCCTCAAGGTGATCCATACCTATTCAGAATATCAATCCCTGATGTTTATACTTAAGGTGTGTTTGTATTTGCTCTGCCTTTGTGTCTTGAGATCTGGCCCACAGCAGAGGGGTCTGTCTCCTTCAAAGTCACAAGATACCTGGTCCTCTGCACTGGCTCCCTCAAGGGCATATTCCTGTTTGACTGCCTATAATATTTCTATTTAACTCAGCTGCCTATAACATTATAAAGTCAAATTCGTATATAAACTCTAGTGAAAATACCAATAGCACTCTACAAAATAAAAAGCAAAAGGAAAAATCCCTTCAGTTATCACACCTAAGGCAGTTTTTACACATGACAATAGCACGTTTCACCCACATGTACCCTATACACTGACAGCACATGTATTTTGCTTTCCTGATTTTTTTGTAGGAAATATTTAATATGTGGCTGGTCTTGCCATTTTGTCAGGAGGTTCTTTTTATATTATGCAATGTGTAGTTAACAAGAACATAAAATATCAATAAAATAAAGTATTAAATTCTTAGTATGTATTTCATATTTGGAATAAATATCATTTTAACATCAGCTCTATACTTGCTTACAAAAGTTAAAAGTGTTGTAGCCTAAATCTTAGCCAAAGTGCCGCCATTCTGTTCTGTATGCATCGCCCCCCCCCTTTTTCCCAAAAGTGACCCAAATTCAGTTTCTTACTTAAGTTTCATTTAACTGAACATCAGCCTTACAACCCCCTCTATCTATCTAGGTTAAGTTTCAATTTCCCGAAAGGCCATAAATTTAAGTTTTAGTTTCTAGTAACCTCCTTCCCTACCCGGTGGTCTATCATAAAATGTGCTAAATTGTGCTGTTCTGTAAAATGCTTAACCTAGAAAAGAAGATTCCAAAGTTCTATATGTCCTAACTTCTATCTGGCTGAGTCAACAGTGACAACATTCTTGTGGTTTTTAGCTTTAAAAGCCACTTCCCTTAGCTGTAAGGCACACAGTCTTTGGGTCGATCCTGAGGAGACTGTGTCACTAGGCCTAGAAATAAAAGCCTTTGCTCCCCAAATTTGATTTCTTGCTTCCTTGGATTTTATTCCGTGGTCCGAGCTACCACAAAAAGATAACATCAGAAATATATTCTATATGATCTACAATGAAAATGTGAATATCACTCTACAAAATATCTTTCTTAAATTACTACACTTTGTTGTACTCTAACCTGAGTGTCGGCATTCTGTTCTGTATGCACCATTGCTATTATCGTAGATTCCAACCTTTGTTCCTCCTAAAATTCCAGATGCCTGGTCAGACTCCCTATCCTGTGCAGCTGTGACCTCTGTACTCTGTAAATTTTGAGGAATTGGCCCACCGCCAGCCTTTGAAGTTGTAAGCCTTTGTACTCTATAAGATACCCATAAATTAACCACAAGTTGTAAAGTTTCCTGTTATCGGCTCATCACCAATTATAATTTCCTCTAAATCCAGCTGCCTCTGTTAAGGTTTGTCCTAAGAAACTAATAAGAAAACAGAGCCCCTACACCCTTACCCCTCCCAACTCATACTTTGTGGTTTTTTCCTTTATAAACCCCTTATCAATGTAACCTAATTGCACAGACTGCAAACTCCATCACGTCTGTGTTGCTGGTGCCAGCTAAAAATAAAAAGCGCTACTTTCAACCCCCCTTTTGGACGTCGTCTAGTTTTTTGGGGTACAACACACTTAAATAACAAAATGTCAATCAAATAAAATATTAAATGTGTAATAAGAGTTTAGAATAGACATCAACATTTTTTATCAGATTTGTGCTTTCTTACAAACCTAAGAGATAATATAAAAAATAAAAGCCTATGTGAGCTATAAACACAAATAAAATACACTACACAAAAAATCTTTGCTTCAACTGTCACACTGACAGCAGGCTTCATACATGACAACTGTGTGCACCATACACATGTCTTACAGTCACAGCATGTGTGCTTAGCTTTCTTTTCATTTGTGACAGGCCATTCTTGTCACCTCTCCTCTCTGCCCGTTTTGGCAGGAGCGTATTGTAGCATTTCATCTGTTACACTTTCCAACACTGAATGCCAGTGCTACCATTTTGTCCAAATTGTTTCACCCCTGCCAATGCAATCACTGTATTTTCAGACTTAGTGCTAACACTGGATCATTCTGTTTGGTTGCATGACCATTTTTGCAATATTTCAGCTAGTCAACTATGTACTCATATGATGTTTTTTTCATCATCTGAATGAAAGAGGTCTGCATCCAGCAGTTCTTGCTCCATTTCACTGTCATAGGAGCTTTGGCTTACATTGCCAACATCACAGTCATCATCACCATCACCACTCTTCTGCTATGAAAGGATGTATTTTACCATAATGTGCCACCTTCATCATCCATGCATGAGTAATGATTTACTTTTGACCTCCTCCAAAGTATACAAGTCTGGTTTTTCATGTTCTACTGTACTTAATTGGATTACTTCTATTAGAAAAATCAAAGCTTTTAAAAAAACAAATCCAAGGGTGGTGTAATATATACTCTGTGATGCTCAGGTAAACATATGCAAAAAATGTTTAGGGAGCAGTGGGTGTCAATCTGGTTTGAGGCTTTTGCATGGATGTACACAATGATTATCCCTTTGTCCTACCAAATGGGCAAACACAAAGATTGCTTCCTGTGTCTTTCAGGGAAAGGTGCTGAGACCAATAGCCAGCTTCTATTATGCTAATGTAAATGTTTACACTAGAAAAGAGAGGAGTGCACCTTCTGCTATGCTCCCGGCAGACTGTGCTTGCTTTAACTGCCCTGACCCACACAGCTAACCTCAAGATACAGAGCCATACTGACTACCGTGTCCCTCACACTTTCTTCTGCTTACAATGATCATATTTATTGTAGCAAACTGATCCATGGGTTTTATTTGTGGTGATCCAAAAAATTAGCAGTTTAAATGACATTGTAAGTTTAAAATTCTCTGTGGAAATTGCCTTTGGAAGGAATTGTTTAATTTCAGAAAGGATGTTTTTCTCCACAACTTTGTGTTTATGAGAAGAAATAAGATTATATTTACATCAGCTGAATGGACTAGATTTATATTTAGTTGCAGAGTAGTCTGATTCTTTTATTTTTTGTTTCAGTAAAGTTTATTGTTAGCGCTATGACTAACAAACTCTTGTTGTTCAAAAATGTAGCAAATTCTTTGTGTAAAAAGAATAATTTTTTTTGTAAACAACAGTCAAGTAATTATGCAATTGAGTCAGATGTCAATGTCACTGTTCTAACCCTAACCATTTTAGACATAATACATATTTGTTTTCAGTAATTCAAATTTAATGTCATTAATACTTGTGCTGTTACTCACCAATTCTACACTTATCAAAGACATTGCAGATGAATCTCAGCACTATTTCCCACTGAACTTTCCAGTATTCTGAAAATGGTATCTAAGGATAGCTCTACTGGTTTGCCATCCTTAACTCATAAGCATGGGCTTTGAATTTAAGAGGCCTGGGATCACTCTCAGGGCTGCTACTTAGAAGCTTTATGGTGTTCAGAAAGCCATATACTTCTTTGATCTTTATTTTACTCTCCAATAGTGTATGGTAATAATAACTACTGCATAGAGCTTATGGGAAAGACTGAATGATGTAACATATGTAAGGTCAATAACATTCTGTGATACTTAATGAATAGATTACAGGTTATATGAAAACTAAATTATATTTGTCATTTAGGAAATCCTAATATGTTATCAGGGCATCCAAAAGATAGCAAGCTGTTTTATGTTTTCATTGTCATTGTCAGTTTCCCAGTAGCATATAATAGCCATTGGAGTAGGAACTATGTAATTCCATCCTAGTGTTTTACTACAAAATCTAGTTAGTGATTGATACAAGTAAAACTTGAATTATTCCCATGAGTATAGCAGTGGTCCTTCTTGCCCCAGTGTGATTCTTTTTTAACTATTTCCAAACTAAGTATTAGTAAGGTGTTTCAATGCATTGGTTGCAATAGTAATCTACAGATCTTTTCAGATGATAAATTAGGCACAAGATCATTATTATCTATTTTACAGTCTTTTCCTAAGGAAAAGGAATACAAGATCAGAGTAAGCTCTTACAAAAATAGACATAAATCTCTAAATTATAGAGACTTGGTGATCACATTTAAGGATTTTCCACTATTCATAGAACAGTTTATTTTTTTTTACCAGTTTCTTTGCATTTTTGTGCTAACAGTTTTCTTCCTGGCATATAAATTTATCCTATAAGATAAAAATTTGAAGGTACAAATGTAATTATAAGAAAGGTATAAAAAATAACCATCATGGTTAAAAATCCCTTGATTGCACTTCAGCATCAAATTATAATTCAGGATTAGTAAATATCAAGAGCCAGCAAACTGTAAATGAATATAAATATTATATTTAGCTTGAATTGAAAAGTTTATGTATATACATATATTCATGGACATACACACATATACATATATATTTTTACAACTTCTTCCATAGATGACTTTCTCTGACTCTGACCCACTATCTTTGTTTTCTATGGTCTAGCCTGGGAAAGGTAGTACAGTGTCAGATAGTTTATCCATACTCCTTTTCTTCCTATGACAATGTCATCTTACCACTCACAATGTAGTGTGATTCCTGATCTACAGTAGACATGGCATTCCTTTTCCCATTTCTGAAGTCCTGTCACATAGCTCAGTATTCTTCACTATTTGACACAGTGAATGGCATTCTCAGCTCTTAGTGACACAACAGGCTCTACATTTAGTACATGAGCAGTTTCAGTGATTTAACATTATACAAATTCTCTCTCATAGTCTTAGGTAGGTAAACAGTTTGGCAATGTGACCTAACTTCTCATCTTTTAACATGTTATCTTCTCTATCTTTTAACATGGTATTTTGAAGGGTATTCTGATCATTGCCATACCAACAAGTCACAAGGTAGAGTTTTATGGAGACATATCACATCAATTCCATTGTGTTTAAAACTCATGGCAATGTGTAATTTCTGGGGAATGCGAAATACCATTTAATGCATCCAAGGAAGAAGCATATTCTGATGAACATTTTATAGTCTTTGCAACAATTTACTGTAATACAAGTGTGTGAATACAACCATGTAGTTTATTTATAAGAACTACATGCACATGTAAACATGGGTGCATCTATAACACAGATTTCTGAAGGTTAGATGATTCCCTGATATCATATAGCTAATTAGTGAAAGATCCAAGGAGATAAACACTCTAGTTCCAAGACTAGTACCTTTCTAATGCTATCTGGCTATAAAGTTACTATTTGCCATGTTCAGTTGCTCACAGAAGCTGTTCTAAAGTAATGCAAATAGTGAACATAGAATTTGAATTCTTCATTTAGTGTAAATGAGAAATATTCTATATTCACAAAGTTTTATTCAAGATGTTTTGTATTGTTTTCTTTTGCATCACCACTAATACGGACACAGCTGAAGCCTATTAGTTTAACTGAAGTCATTTAGACATCATTCATTCCATCTTTTATATTTGCTAGTAATTTTTATTAGAGTCCACTGGATAGGAGCTGAAGATAATTTAACAAATTTTCTAGTGTCCTTTGAAGTTACTTTTGATAAATAATGGTAATCTGAATGTAATGTAAATTGCAGTATTTTCAAAGGGCCATTTACATTTCAGTGTACTGTATAAGTGTGCTAAATAAACTTTTAAGAACAATTACAGTTACTAGAAAGCACCAATAGCTAGATTACAAGTTCAGTTAGTAATTATGTAGAGACTGCAACATTGCCTTGACATGGACAACACTTGGAAACATTAGTCAAGTGCCCATGCATTCTGCAAACTGAATAAAAATTGAAATAGAAGAATGAAAAGAACAGTCTTTTTCAAAAACATTGTGTCTCCTCCTCTTTCAAATTGGTATAATATGAAACTGAGGATTTTCCTGAGCCCACGATTTCTACACTGAGAAAAGAGAACAAGACATAATCATCTAGCCACCCTAGTGCTCAAGACATATCTCAGGAAGAGATGATGATACATATGATGTGATCTGTATGATGTGATCCACATCATAGGGAACAGAGAAGATAATGGTACAACTAGAGCACCTAAGTGTGGTTGTACCAAGGTGGCAGAAGTGAGAGTACCTCACACATGGACCTCAGTGCTTCTTTGGATTTCTGCTCTCTGGGGTGCCTGCTCAGGTATACCAGTGAAATTATAGCCCATCTGCAAAACTGAGCTGTGTGCCTTCAGAAAGAGTGAAATTTAATGTAGCTTCTGCTTCTAGATGTCTGGTCTCCATGCCACATGAAAACAACACTCAAGTAGTGTGAGACCTACATTATCCAATTTGGAGAAGCATAGATGTGGGTAGACACACTTGACCTGTCAAGCAGTAGTTCCACCTAACCAGAAATCTTGTTCAGTGATCCCATCCAGTAGGGAAATTCTTACCCCTGCAGACCTTGAAGATGTATAGGGACCAGCTTCTGTTGATCAGACGTTCAAATGCCTGCCTCATACCTCTTCTTTGACAGGCAGTGCTCATTCATGCATTTTTTTATTTAAAAGAGAATAAAACAAAAGGGGGCAGTACAGAGCAGATCAGAACAGGACAACATAGGCAACACAATACTTTACATTAAGTTAACTGGACATCAACAGTATCTAACACCATATCTCTTACTCTGCTATAGTTGAGCATAGTTTCAATTACAATAATATCAAACATACCACAATAGTATAAAGCCATGCATATAGTGAAAGAATTCCAGGGCTTTCTGAACCGAATAACATAAAATGATTAATGGGTATTGCAATATCTCATTTTTGATAAAAAAGAAAAAAATTTGTTTGAACTATCACACATATTCAAATTCCAATAAGACACAATGTGGTAGATAGAACCAATGGTAGTAGAACAAAAAAAGCATGGTAGGACTTCTAAGAAGGATAATATTAAATCAGCAATAGCTGTCATAATGTTTTCTTCAAAACAGCTGTTCATATCATCACG
>PVJX010049174.1:0-11183 GCA_004027295.1 Dolichotis patagonum
CTTAATACTATTGTGTTATGTTTGATATTATTGTATTTGAAACTATGCTCAACTATAGCAGAGTAAGAGATATGGTGTTAGATACTGTTGATGTCCAGTTGACTTAATGTAAAGTACTGTGTTGCCTATGTTGTCCTGTTCTGATCTGCTCTGTACTGCCCCCTTTTGTTTTATTCTCTTTCAAATAAAAAAAAAAAATGGCAAAACTGCAAGTATTTTTCTGGGTAATTGTTTTGCCTCTCTGAAGTTTATATTGTTTATTTTTATGAAAGTATCGCTTTGTAAATGGAAAATGACTAAGCTGAAAGCTATTATTACATCACTCTAAGTGGCCAGTGTTTGTTTTTGATAAAAGTCAAGTTTCAACCATTTTCTGTAACATAGGAAAGAGCTGAACCATCAGTAAATGCACCATATTGGCCCTGACATTTTCTTTGTAGGTACTGACAACACGTCAAAGGATAGGACTGCATTTAGACAGGTATAATTTTTATTACTGAAGCACTGATTGCTGCTGTATCAGTATATACACAACAGTAGTGTGACACTCAAAAAAGGTATAGGTAGCCCTTGACATTAGACAGGAAATTCTGTAAACTAGTTTCTCACATTATTTCATGACACTGAAAGCTTTGTATGGCAATTAAAATGTATTTTTCAGAGACCATACATTACTAAGATACTGTGTTCTGGGTGTTATTAAATTACATGACTTAATATAATTTTTAAAATGAGAAAAAGGTCTAAATGCATTTTTAACAATGACAATAGTTTTTAAAAGTACAATTCTGGATTCGCCTGAAAACTAGAAATTCTAATCCCTGGTCCCACTCCAGACTTAACTGAAATCAGAACCTGTGTGGACAGCATACACAATCTAGCTTTTCATAAGCCCTGCAGGTGATTTTATAAATCCCTCAGAAATAAGTCGAAAATCCACTCATTATCTTTAAGACTTTATTATAAGAAAACCTAAAATTTTCATGAAGATTGTAAAACAAAACAAAACGAAAAGAAAAGGGCGGGGGTATAGGGTCACTACAAAATAGAAAAATTGGCTGCCATACAGGAAAACATGTAGAGGAGGCTGTAGAAGAGTTTGTGTCTCTTTGTTCCAAGTGGACGCTCTATATTATCTGGATCAAAATGAGCTTCCTTGCAACTACGGCATCTGCCCAACCATAGCAGTTTTGCCGTTATTTCCTTCTATCCATGGGAACTGGAGGTTATTTCTCATGAAACCAGTGTTCTGCAGCAAAAAATGTTTGATCTATGTATTAATCTTGCATTGTGCAGATGAAACTAAAGCCCAGAAAGATTGTCCAGCTTCCCCAAGGCCATCCAAGTAATATTTTGAGGAGGTACTAGAATTCCAGGCCACTGAACTCATCTGCTCCATTACACATTTACATACACTCCTGCCATTGTTCCCCGGCTAATGAGACAACTTGAAAAAACGATCAGGGAATATATAGCTTAGAGTAGGAGGAGACTGGGGAGAAAAAGAAATCAAATGTTAGAGTGGTCCTCAATTAACTAAAAATTTAGTTCTATGTTTCTTGAAAGCCAAAGAAAAAAGTATGTCTAGTTACCTACCTTCCTTATGGAAAAGATTACGAATGCCTACTTTCTTATGAGAAACATCTGGTTCTCAAAGTTGTCATATGGTACACTTAACATATTAAACAGTAATTAATACAGAAGGTTATGTTGTCCTCAACAACTTCGCAACTGCAAGGTTAGTTTATTTAAAGTTACAATTGAGTTCTGTTCTGGGACAATGGTCCCTAAGCTGGATTTGTTCTTAAATCCGACAAAGCAAATCCTATTGCCCTCTGACATTAATACAGTTCCCGTCATATCACCACTGCTTTTCCTCTTTGGAACATCCCGGCCTCTGGTTGAACACTGTACGACTGTACGCTGTCACACTGTACAGTAAGCACACAGCAGCACAACTGTGACAATGCCTGGTAGACATGTGCAATACTTCTGCGATTTCTTCACATCTACCAGTGTCGGAATGGGAGGTCCCTTGCTATCTGAAAGTTTGCAACCTGAATGTTCCTAAATTGGGGACTTTACTGTAGTATTTATCAATGAAAGATGAAAGCCTCTCTATCAAAACAACTCAGTAAATCAAGGCAGATGGGGGTAAAGATTAAGTAAATAGCCAGGCATGGTGATACAACCTATAATGCCATGGAAGGCTGATGCAGGAGGTTAGCTGGGAGTTTGAGGCCAGCCTGGGCTACCAGGTGAGTTCAAGGCCAGCCTGTGCTGCAAGACGCGTCTCAAAAACAAACAAACAAACAAACAAACAAACACATACACACACACACACCAAAAAGCAAGTAAATAGCTTTTTGGTGGTCCAAGCATCAAATGTGGAAAAGGGAAGACTATGTTTCTCAAATAGTCTACTATCAACATCTGCTTTTTAAAGCAGGGTGAAGGAATAGTTGAACAGTAGACAATTTGAGGCTGTAGTTTCTCAGAAGATTCTTATCTGATATGCCTAACACCATATAGCCTACTCTCCTGTAGAGGCTTTCAAATTAATCAATGTATTTTTCATGGATATGTGATTAGTAGTTAAACCTTTATGTTTTACATTAGGTAAAAGCTAATATAAGGAGGCATACACTAATACTCAACAACATAATGTTATAGTTTGTGTTTAGGTGTCCCCCCAAAGTCCTATGGTCATAAGTGGGGCTTTTTCAGAGATGGCTGGATCTAAAGCGTGTGATGCTGGAATTGATTAGTGCTCAAGGATACTAAGGGTGCAAGTGCTACCTGATCTTAGAAGCTGGATAAGATAAAAGGGCAGAAAGACATTGTTAAAATCCCTTATTGCTTTACTACCTTCTACTCACCATGAACTATTTATCCTCTGTGATGCCTTCTGCCATGCCACCCTGCTTTGGAACCAGCTGATTATGGGCTGAAAATTCTACAAAGTGCGAGCTAAATAAATGCTTTCTCCCTTAAATTGTGGGTGCTGGGTATTTTGTCTCAACAATGAGAAAAGTAACTAAGCCATACTGTGCTCAATAACACCTCCTCAAAGAGGTCTTCCCCAATTACTGTGGGTAGCACCGTAACCTCCCCAGCTTCTTACTGTCTTAGTTATCACTCTCTAACATTATATATTCACTCATTTATTTTAATATTTCTCTTCCACTGGTATATAAGACTCCTTGTGAGCAAGGGCATCTGTTTTATTCATTATTGTATTTTTAGAACAATGTCTACCACATAGCCAGCACTCATTACAGAGTTTTTGAATAAATGAGTATTCAGAGAGAAGAGGTGAAACAAAGGTGGTGTGTGAAGTTAAAACAAATTAAATTGAGGAATTCCCAGATAGCAGAGGCAATGGTTGCTACACAAGACTTACTCCCTTTAATACACTAGAGAACAAGGACAGCAAAGTAAATAAACAAAAAACTCTATGCCCTCAGTATAATTTAAAGACATATACAAAGAAGTTCATAGTTTAAAAATTAAAAAATAAAAGGGGAAAAAAATCACTTTTAGAATAAGATCTTTTCTGCAGTACCCTCATTCACTCATAAGGCCTTGCGGATAATAATAATTAAATGTTGGGACACAGTAGAAATACTATAACTACAAAAAGGAAGTTAGAACAGGAAGAGAAACTCTTCTAAAGGCAACAGATAAATGCTAAAATATTTTACCAAACCAAAAGAGAAAAACCAGACAATAAAAGATTAAATAAATTAATAGGGGAGTTAGAAAGAAACATTACAAAATATTCTAAGTATGAAGATAAAAGTTGTGTTTGGCATAGTACCGGATTGAACCTGGGGCCTTTACACGGAGGTCATCCCCAGCTCAAAAAAATTTTTTTTCTTTGAAATTTTGAGACAAGGTCTTCTAAACTGCTTAGATTCCAGGCTTCAACTTGTCATCTTCCTGCCTCAGCTTCCCATAGTGCTGGGATTACGGGGATTGTAGCACCATTCCTCACTAAAGATCAAATTTCATAGCTAATTTTGAGGAATAAACTAGTGATGACATTAAAAAGACATTTCCTGGGGTTGAGGGTGCAGCTCAGTGGTAAGAGCATATATGAGGCCCTAGGTGCCGTCCCTAGCACTGTAACAAATCATACCAAAACAAAGTTTTTTCTGTTATGTTTAATCAAGCTCAGCCAACAGTGAACATTACTTTCTGGCAAATAATAGATCAATAAATGTTTATGAAAATGAAATGAATCATTTTTTGGCTTATCAGTAGTAGGCTATTTATTTTATTGTACAGATGCTGCTAAAGTAATGCTCTATTTTTGTTCTGATTAAAGAAAGTATCATCACAGCAAATATGATGATGGTATAAGCCTAAAGTCACACATTCTGGGAGGATGAGGCAGGAGGATTGAAAGTTTGAGGCTCACGTAACCCTGACTCAAAAAGTAAACAAGGGCTAAGGGTTTTGTTTAGTCTCCAGTAATATAGACACACACACACACACAGAAATGGAGGTATTTTTTAGCTCAGTTCACAAATGATTACTGATTCCTAAATACTTAAGTACAGCAATATCTGCATTTTACCTCAAAACAAATAATGCAAAAGTTAAAATCAAACTTCTTTGTAAGTATAACTGTAAGATAGTGCAATCTGAATCATGATATTTGAAGACAGAAAGTATACAGAGAAGTAAGTGGTAATTAGCAGAGCAAAGAAAGCCTGTAAGAAGATTCCAACAAGAAACAAGCTAATTTGTCACCCACACTCTGGAAAATTCAAAAAGTTTTGGTACCAAGTTTCCAGGAAGACTCATAGAAGGGAGATGCTTAAGAGGTGAACATTTAGGTTTCCATTCCCACGCCAGGGAGTCACACTAACATCTTTCATGGCCTTTATAAAATAATAGAGGGAAGGTAGGCTAGGAAAGAAGGCTTCAGACTTGGAAATCAAAGAGCAATGAAGTTAACAGCGAAATACAGGACCCCACACAGGCTGCGGTGCTTACATGAACATGTGGACAGTCAGCCCCTCAGATGGCTTTGCTGATCAGTAGTCAGGCTTACGTTCACCCAAGAGACAACTGAAGGAGCCAGTCTTCCTTGCAAAAACCAGGAGTCCAGACAAGACATACACAACCATAAAGAGACCCTGCAGTTTATTTAGTATATCTCTATCTAAAATACCAGCAAGCACTACCAGCCATTTGAGAAGAGTATCCAAAAAAGACAGCACAAAGAAACATACTGCAGTGAAATAAAGGAAAAATAGAACAAAAAAGATCAAAATGGGAAAATAGAGAAAAAAACAAAAGCCAGGAAACTACTTTTACTTAAAACTGTTGTAAGCCAGAAGTGAGTTATTATTTATAGTATTTATAGGGACAGTTTATACACAATAAACAAAATCCATACGACTATTATTTATTGTTAAGTTTCAGAAAATTAGAATGATTCTAGGGAAAAACCAGATCACCTACAAAAGCAAAAGCTCATGGAAAAACGTGGGATGGAGAGGGGACAGATTTCTAAAAAACATCTGAGTTTAATATATAACGGAATAATGTTTTCAAGATTCTAAAGAAAATAAAAAAATTTCCTTCTAGAATTCCATATGCACCCAAACTATTAGTCTAGAAGGACAGTAAATAGAGATACTTTTGAGACATGTTAGTTCTGAGAGTATTTATCTTCCTATTTTTGTAAAGAAAGTTAACGAAGAATATATGCCATCAAAACCATTTAAGTGAGGAAAACTGTGTGTGATTCAAGAAACTGAAGGTTTATTAACACAGATCTGAAGTGAAGGGAATTGTGGGATGGCACTGAAAGAGCCAGGTTACAGCTTCCACAGAAAAAGGAAGACACCCAGAAGGAAGTTCTTCAAGACAAACAGAAAATGTTAGTGGTATGTTTCAAATATGTTTCAGATATGCAGACAAGAAATGTAGGAAGTTATTGGGAGGCATATATGTATAGACATAGTCATGAACATAATAAAACTTAAGGAAATAAAAAAGGTTAGGAAATTCCAGAAAAAAAAGATGTATGTGTGTCAGAAAAGATAAATGTCTATCTTATATTAAGGAATCAGTAAGCAATCCATAGAATGGATGAATTAAGAGGTAAATTATGGAGGTAAAAACTGAAGAAACAGCAAAGAAATTTATCAGAAAATGGGACAGGATGTTGCTTTTTATGATGGTCTTTCTGAGACAGGGTCTCACCATGCAGTTCAGGCTGGTCTTGAGCTCACTTTGTAGCCCAGGTTGCTCTCGAACTTGCAACAATCTGCTTGCCTCAGCCTCCTGAGTGCTGGGATTACAAGCATGCGCCAACACACCTGGCTATAGTTTTCTATATCTCTATGTTTCTCTATTAATTTACAAGAATTTTAAATGCTCAATGTCATCTGAAGTATACTCCAAACATATTTTATGCATTAATTAGCCAAAGATTAACCAAAGGCTGTCTTAGGTAAATAAAAAAGATACACATCTGGTAGCCATTAAGACTTCTCACAACTGGCAGCACTGAACATGAAGCAAAACATTCATGGTGGGTAGACATAAAATATTTAATATTTTAACTTTTCTATGTCCTTTTAAAGGTCTTGAAAAATAATCAGTTTCTTTACCTGTTATGTAAGAACTTTTATAATAAAAATTACATAATATGTTTGAGAGCTTAGTATATTCTAAAAGTTACCTTACACATAAAATTATTTGCATATTATCCTCATTTACATAAGTTATGTTCACTTTACACATGTAGAAACTGATGCTGAATGCCAAATAACACATGCAGACAAAAATGAGGGGATTAAAAAAAAGCCACTATTTGGCAACAACCACAGTAATAAATTTCTAGCGAGAATTAACTGATGTCAAAACTAGTATGAGAACATACAATGAGAAATAGGTTATTTATATAGTCTCAAAGTACTTTCCCACGAGATACTCATCACAAAAGAGAAATGGTACATCATAGTACACATAGTGGAAAATATAACATAGTGTAACATCTCCAGGAGTAGAACAAAACAACTATCATGTATAACCTGACAAGATACATGAAAGAATACATCATATACCTGATATTCAACTAAAAATGCATGGCAGTGTAAATTAAGTAGAAATATAAGACAAACTGAAATTAAGACACATTCTACAAAACAAGTTGTATTTTCCTAAAACACGGGAAGTCATGAAAGCAAAGTAAATCAGATTAAAGGATACTAATGAGACATGACAACAGAGGAACATCTGTGTATCAGGAGAAAACTCAGATAAAGAGCAACTGATTGACTTATCCAAGAATAAAAACAAAACAAAATGAAACTACCAGCCAGCCTTCCTGGCAAGCAGCGCAAACTGCGCATGCACCAGGAAGAGAAAACCTAGCTTCTCCAGAGAATCCGCCATGTCAGGGGACGGACCAAGAAAGCAACCATCCAGCCTTCCTGGTGAGCAACACAAGCCTACCAGTGTCAGGCTGAGAATCAACCCCCGGCCCCCACAGTAGCAACTGGATGGTTCTGAGGACAACCCGAGTTGATAGCAACTGAGGTACATAAAGTGACTAAATGTTTGTATTGTTGGGTTGATTATGCAGGCCTGGGGCCAGTGGGCTGAGCATCTATTGAGAGGATGACAGTATGCAATATAGCAAATATGGAGGATTTCCGTCTATCTTCTCTTTGAAGTCCACAACTGTTTTCACCGTTTTGCTTTGTTCTAATTAGTTGTTTTGCTTTATTCAGTATTCTGTTTTGACTGGTTTTATTGTGTTTTGTTTTTGGTTTGATTTTGCTATTCCTGATGGAATGGACAAGTATTGTGAAGGAAAGATATACTATGGTAGCTATTATTGTTTTCCTGGTATCCTGCTCTGAAATTCTGTACCAATATTGCTGCATTGTCTTGATTGGCTTTGTTCTGTCTTGCTTTGTTGTATTTTACTCTTTAAAATTAAAAAAACAAAAAACCCAAAATGACACAGAATAAAGTTAGTTTTTTTTATCAGTCAGAAATGAATGGTGAGGGACTTCTGGGAAGATGGCAGAGTGATAAGCAACAGAGAAAGAGATTCTCTGAGACTTGGTATCCAGACACTAGAATACAGCAATGTGAAGAAGAAAATAAGGAGGGAGAGGAGACGGGAAAAGATGGCGGACTGGTAGGCAGCAGGATACGGAGTCTCTCTGAGAGAGACAGCTCAGATGCCAGAATAGAACATCCTGGAGAGATCCAAACAGAGGGAGATGGATTCTCTCAACTCAGGAAGAAACTGAAGGGAAATAAGCTGCTTAAATATGAAGTTCCGGGGCTACCATTAGAGAAGCTAAGATCAGTAAGCATGGCGCTCTGACCACCTGAAGTCATGCCTGAGATCGACCTGAGAGTGGAACCTGAACCTGCGCCAATGAGACTGGCTTGAGTGGCCCCAACTGTGGAGCAAAGCCGCCCTGTGCGTGACTCACCCAGAGCCGGCACAGCAGCGTGCCACAGCCGCACTGAAGACAGAGGCTGGGAGCCAAGTGGAGAACTGGGCCAGAAAGGGAGGGGCATTAAACCAAGGTGAGTGCTGGGAATAAGACTCTCCCACAGGAAAGGGGCGACCAACGGGATGACATATTGGAGTTGAGCAGGTCGGCCCAAACTTGGTAAGGCAGTGACTTCAGTTGGTTGCTCCCCTCACAGAGCAGATTGGTAGGATCTGCTTGGCTTGAGTCACACCCCTGGCCGGAACCCAATAAGTGTCCCAAACCAATTCCCTAAGCACAGCACGCACTGATGCAGTGAAGGCCAGTGAAGGTTGACTGGCCGGGAGGGGAGGAGCCAGCATACACTGCCCCTGCCTGCACCTCAGTCTCTGACAGAGGACTGGAGAGGGCAGAAACCCCTAGCCTGCGTGCTCTAGAAGAACCCTAACCAACAAGAAAAGGGGCTGGGAACTACACTATTCACTTGTATGGAAGGAACCAAAAACATGACAGGAGAGAAATAAGAAAAAGCTCCCAGCCCCCAACCCTGAGAATATTGATCCAGGAGAGGTAAATACAAAAGAGATTGAGGGCAGCAAGCATGCAACATCAAACACAGTGTCAGTGGACATAAAGAGATATCTTTGGGACCTCGTAAATGAGCTCAAAACTGAAATACCAATTCAAGTTAAGCAAGATATAAGTAGATTAATAAAAGAAAGGTTAAGCACCTCTCAAGAAGACACAGACGGAAGAATGGAGGAACACAAAAGGAGAGAAATATTCAAGGAAGAATATAAAGAAAACATAGACTACATGAAGCAGATTCAAAGAGATTACTAGGAAACTAAAAACTCCATTGAAAGCTGGCAAAACTGCTTGAAAGAAACTAAGGATAGACTATCAAAACTTGAAGACAGGCTTGCAATGTGTGATCATGAAAGGAAAGATCTCTTAAAAATAACAAGGGAACAGGCAGTAACCATACAAAGGCTAGAAGATGACAAGAGGATCTATAACTTAAGAATAAAATGTGAATAAAGAAGCAGGAGTCAAAACAAAGGAACTGCAAAGGCTATTCACAGAAATTATTAAGGAAAACTTCCCAAGCATAGAAAAAGGAAATGATATGCAGATGTATGAAGCATACAGAACTCCAGCCACCTACAACCAAAACAGAGCTACACCCAGACACATAATCATCAAGATCCCAGACATTCAATATAAGAACAGAATATTAAAAGCCATCAAAGAAAAGAAACATTACCTATAAAGGAAAACCCATCAAAATCATGGCACAGACCATCAAATCAAGACACAGACCATCAAATCAAGAAGAGCTTGGAGAGATGTAATTCAAGCCCTGAAAGAAAATAACCTCCAGCCCAGATTGATATATCCTGCAAAACTCTCTAGAAATTAATGGAGAAGATGCTTCCATGACAAAGAGGAACTGGGAGAATTTGTGACCACCAATCCAACCCTACAAAATATTTGAAGGACCTTCTAGAGAGAGAGAAAAAGAATACGAGGATTTCAGGAACAGTGGCAGAAAGGCCTCAATGAATGGGCAGACAGTGGAATGAAAGAGAAAAACAGACAACCAATGGCAGAAAAATAGAATAGCAGAAATGAGGAGAAGATTGGCTGTCTCTAACATATGTCCCTAACATAGATGGCCTTGATATACTAACAAAAAGAAACAAAGGCAGAGTAGATCAGGAGATAGGGTCCATTGAGATGCTCTGTATTGGAAAAATAACCTGAAAGAAGGTTTATGGACAGAAAGTCAAATATGAGAAAACATACACTATGTGACAGGGAACCAGACAGAAATAGGGGCAACTCGACCAGCACCTGCAGATAGGTTGAAAAGACAGGATACTACTGAGAACTACTCAGCTATAATGAAGGAAAATCTTGAAGACTTTTATAGGTAAAGGAATACAACTCGAGATCAAGCTCAGGAGTCAGAAGGTTCCGAACCAGTTAGGATAAATAGCAGGTTGCTCCCCTCAATCTAAAAACTGAGGGAAATATGCAGTACACCCTATGGGAGTGAAAGGGGAGGAACTGTCTAAAAAAGGAAGGCAGAGGACATTGTTAATAGGGTAACAAGACTTAAAAATCTACATTATTCTCACCACTCTGCTTAGACGGATTATATTCTGTTCCAGTTTGTCTACTTACACTAGATTTGAGGGCACGGTCAGCTATCCCAAAAATAGCAGGACATATTATGGTAATCATCCTTAATTTCCTATCAACTTAATCTGAAGCCCTATATAATTTATAGTGTCTTATTATGACTGATTTTATTTGAATCTGGTTTGTTAGATTGCTGTTTTGTATTAACTGATTTTATTCAAATCTGTTATGATTGATAGTATCAAGTCTAAGAGTATAGGCAACTACATTGAAGATGGCATTCTTTGTTTAGAGTAATTTTAGTCTGTTTTGTTTTGTTTTTGCTGTTTTGAAGAGAATGAGAGACACTATGACAGCCATTCTTGGCTTCCCTATTGTCTGGTCTTGAAGACCTGAAACGCCTTCTTCGTCCTGTTCAGATCAGTTCCATACTGTGCTGTTTCGTGTGAATTCCCTGTATGTAAAGATATGGACAACTATTTGGAAGAAAACAAGAGTCAATAAGATAGACAGTGAATATCTCCGATTGTCTTGCTTTGAAATCTACATCTCTTA
>PVJX010049175.1:0-11188 GCA_004027295.1 Dolichotis patagonum
TAAACCACACAGTAGAACCCTGAAACACACACTACAGAAATTTGTGACTGTTGAAATAGAAACACCAGAAATTCACCCAAAAGGTGAAAATGACTAAACAAAAAGGCAAAATGCAATCCTGAACATCGAGTCCATCAGGGGCAAGTGCAGGTGATAATGAAATAGAAGACCCTAAAATTCATACACCAGAAATCTTTGAAAAAATAGCAAATGAAGTAAAGGAAAAAATCCATGAGGCTATGGAGGAACTCAAATTAAAAATAATGTCTTATGTAAAGACAAAACTAACAACCTTAGTAAATGAGCTGCTCAACATAGCTAGAGAAGAAATAGATAAGAAACTACAGGACCATGGGAAATTGATTGAAACTTTGAATGAACAATGCAGAAAACAAGCAGAATTGATGAAACAAATTGAAAGAGACATACAAGCAACAAGAAATTACACTGAAAGCCTGCAAAGCCATTTAAATGAAGCTGAGGATAGAATTTCAGACCTTGAGGACAGGATCACAGATAGCGATCTTGAAATTGTAGAACTTATAAAAACAACAAAGCAGCATGAAATGATGAACCAACAGCTACAAGATGATGCCAGGAGAAAAATGTTAGAGTAATAGGCATTAGTGAGGAAGCAGGAGACAGTGCAAAGCATATAGCTAAGCTGTTCAAAGAAATAATGGCAGAAAATTTCCCAAACAAGGGGGTAAAACCGGCTATACAAATAAGTGAGGCATATAGAATGCCACACAGTCATAACCAACATAAACCTACACACAGACACATAATAACTAAGATCTCGGTTTTTGGAACTGGGAACATTGCAGGACCAACAGTTGAGAGCCTTGTGTGCTCAGGAGAGCTAGGCCTGCCCTTCACCCACAGGGAACATTGCGTGACCAGTGCTGGAGGGCCTGAGGTGTCTGGGTTTGCTGCTGCTGGGCCCACCGCTCCTCCAAGAACATCTAGGAAGTCTGCCACAGGCATGGATTGCCTGGAACCACAGCTACTGACCCACCCTTCCACCGGGAACATTGGACTGCAGTGGACTACCATGCTGGCTCGATGAGATGCTCAGGAACCCCTCACCCAAACAGAAGACTTCATCAGGCTCCAGCCTGTGTGCTGAGTTTGCCCCCCAAAATAGAGGTCTGCAGTGGGTAAATAGGGACAAATGTGAAACTCCCTCCAAGTGTAAGACCTTTGCTAACATGGCAAGAGAGTAGGTAACCCCCTCCCCCCACACAGAGAACATCAGACTGGTTGAGGAGAGTGCCAATATTGCCCTGACCAAATTAAGAGGAAATTAAAAGAATTTATGAGACCCCCAGTGACACAGTAGGACCTCAGCTGACAAAAACACTATAGCCTGGGAGACCTGGTGACCTGCCACAACCTGAAGATATAACCACAGTGGGGACTAAGAGTTGCCTACATCAATACTTCTGGGCTAGTCAGCCCAGAAAGAATATAGGGCTTACCCAACAGGCACAGTAGGAGGAATTCAGGAGACTAGATCTCCTCTTCATGGTGGTACACAGCAATTTGACAAACATCAACCACACAGTAGGACCCTAAAACACACACTGCAGAAAGTTGTGACTGTTGCACTAGAAAGACCAGAAATTTACCCAAAAGGTGAAAATGACTAAACAAAAAGGCAAAATGCAATCTCGAACATCTAGTCCATCAGGGGCAAGTGCAGCCAATAAAGACATAGAGGACCCTAAAATTCATACACCAGAAATCACTGAAAAGATGGCAAATGAGGTAAAGAAAAAAATCAATGAGGTTATGGAGGAACTCAAATTAGAAATACTGTCTTAAGTAAAGATAAAAGTAACAACCTTAGTAAATGGGCTGCTCAACATAGCTAGAGAAGAAATAGATAACAAACTACAGGAGCATGGGAAATTGATTGAAACTTTGAATGAACAATGCAGAAAACAGGCAGAATCTACAAAACAAATTGAAAGAGACATGCAAGAAGCAATAAATTGTATTGAAAGCCTGCAAAACTGCTTAAATGAAGCTGAGGATAGAATCTTGGACCTTGAGGACAGGATTACAGATAGCGATCTTGAAAGCGTATAACATAAAAACAACAAAGCAGAATGAATGACAATCCAACAGCTATAAGATGATGCCAGGAGAAAGAATGTTAGAGTAATAGGCATTAGTGAGGAGGAAGGAGTCAATGCAAAGGATATAGCTAAGCTGTTCAAAGAAATAAAGGCAGAAAATTTCCCAAACATGGGGGTAAATCTGATATACAAATAAGTGAGGCATATAGAATATCACACAGTCTTAGCCAGCATAAACCTACACACAGACATATAATAATTAAGATTGCAGACATACAGCATAAAAACAGAATACTAAAAGCCATTAGACAAAAGACACAGCTCACCTATCAAGGAAAGCCTATTAGAATCACTGCAGACTTCTCAGCACAAACCTTCATGTTAAGACAAGTTTGGAGTGAAGTATTTCAAACCCTAAAAGAAAACAAATTTCAACCAACACTGACATACCCAGCAAAATGTCTTTCAAATTTAATGGAGAAACAAGATACTTCCATGACAAAGAACAACTAAAGAAATTCATATCCACCAAACTAAACTTAGAATGAGTGCTGAAGGACATTCTAGGTAGAGATAAAAATGACCACAATCTCCAAAACAAAAGAAAGAAATCACCAGGTGAGACAAGAAAATAAACAAGAGACAAAAGCAGGAAACTAACAACAATAACACAACATGGCAAAGTCAAGCCAGTGTATATCATTGATATCCATAAATGTAAATGGGATCAATTCACATATCAAAAGAAACAGGTTGACAGAATGGATCAAGAAACAGGATCCCACAATATGCTGTATACAAGAAATGCATCTGACTCAAAAAGAAACTCATAGATTAAAACTCAAAGGATGGAAAACAGTATTTTATGCAATGGGAACCCAGAAAAAATCAGGGATAACTATTCTATTTGCAGACAATGTGAACTTCAAACCTAAAATGACTTAAAGCGACAAAGAAAGTCACTGCTACATACTCATAACTGGGAAAAATTCAAGAGGAAGAACTAATAATTATAAATATATATGTACCAAACACAGGAGCACCCAACTATATAAGAAAGATACTAAAGGACATGAAAAACCAAATACACAAAACACAGTTATTACAGGTGACCTTAACAGCCCACTGTCACGAAGAGATAGATTAACTAGACAAAAAATCAGCAAAGAAATAGAACAGAATCACACCTGTGAGCAACTGCACTTAGTAGATGTTTACAGAGTGTTCCACCCACCAACATCAGCATACACGTTCTTCTCAGCTGCCCAGAGGACATTCTCCAAACTTGACCATATATTATCCCATAAAACATTCTTAAGTAAATGCAAAGGTACTGAAATTATGCCATGCATACTATCTCACCATAGTGCACTGAAACAGAAAATTAATGGCAAAAGAAATTGTAAAACTGGCATAAATACGTGGAAATTCAATAACAACCTTTTGAACAACCAGTGGGCTACAGATGAAATTAAAGAAGAAATAAAACAATATCTACAATCCAATGAAAATGCTGAAAAAACCTATTGTAATCTGGGGGATGCAAAAAAAGCAATGTCAAGAGGGAAATATATAGCAATGAAATCTCATATCAAGAAAGCAGAATGAGAACAAATAAACAATCTAACGCTGCATCTCAAGCTTCTAAAAAAAGAAGAGCAAGTTAAATCTAAAGCTCATAAAAGAGAGGAAATTGTAAAGATTAGAGCAGATATCAATGCAATTGAACCTAAAAAACAATACAAAGAATTAATGAATGAAAAAGCTTGTTTTTTTGAGAGAATAAACAAAATTGACAAACCTCTAGCTAACCTTATAAAGAAAAAGAAAGAAAAAACCCAAATTCATGCAATAAGGACCAAAAAGAGGGAAATTACTACAGATCCCATGGAAATTCAAAAGATCATGAAAACCTACTTGGAAAATCTCTACTCATGTAGAGAGGAAAACACAGAGGAAATGGACAGATTTCTAGAAACATATGAACTACCAAAGCTCATCCAAGAAGATATAGCAATTTTGAGTAACCCAATATCAGCTATTGAAAGTGAAAACATAACAAAAAACTTACTAACAAAGAAAAGCCCAGGTCCTGATGGATTCACAGCTGAATTCTACAAGAAAGTTAGAGAAGACTTGATGCCAATACTCCTTAAACTCTTCAATAAAATTGAAAAGAAAGTAATCCTCTCTAAATCATTCCTGGATGGAAGTATTACTCTGATACCAAAACCAGAGAAAGATCCAACCAAAAAAGAGAACGATAGGTCAATCTAACTAATGAGCACTGTTGCAAAGATTCTCAATAAAATACTGAGAAATGGAATGCAGTAAATCATCAAGATTATACATCATGACCAAATGGGGTTCATTCCAGGAATGCAGGGATGTTTTAACATATGCAAATCAATAAATGAAATACACTACAACAACAGATGACCACATGGTAATCTCAATGGATGCAGAAAGAACTTTCCATAAAGTCCAACACATGTTCATCATAAAAACCCTTCAGAAACTCAGAATACCCCGTGTCTACTTCAACCTTATAAAAGCCATCTATGACAAACCAACAGCCAATATTATACTAAATGGACAAAAATTGAAAGCTTTCACTCTAAAATCAGGAACAAGACAAGGATGGCCACTATCACAACTTCTATTCAAGATATCTCTGGAAACACTAGCCAGGGCAATCAGACAAGAGAAAGAAATAAAAGGAATAAAGTTAGGAAAGGAAGAAGTTAAATTATCACTATTGGCAAATGACATGATGCTTTACATAGAAGACCCAACAACTCCATTAAAAGACTACTAGAGGTAATAAACATTGAGCAGTGCAGCTGGCTACAAAGTCAATGCTCAAAAATCAATAGCATTCCTGTACAAAAACAATAACCTCACCAATAGAGAAGTTATGGAAATATCACCCTTCACAATAACATCTAAAAAAATGAAATACTTAGGAATCAATGTAACTAAAAATGTAAAAGACCTATATACTGAAAATTATACTACACTAAAAAGAAGAGATTGAAGAGGATATTACAAAATGGAATGATGTTCCATGCTTTTGGCTAGGAAGAACCAACATCGTGAAAATGGGCATACTCCCAAAACTATTATACAGATTTAATGCAATCCCAAACAAAATACCATTGACATACCTCACCGATGTAGAGAAAACACTCCTAAAATTCATTTGGAAACAGAAGAAACCTAGAATAGCAAAGGCAATTCTGGGCAATAAAGGCAAGGCAGGAGGCATCTCAATTCCTGACTTGAAACTGTACTACAAAGTCATGGTGATAAAATCAGCATGGCAGTGGCAAAGAATGAGACCTGAGGATCAATGGAACAGATTAGAAGATGCAAGTATAGGTACGAAGACACTCAGCCACCTGATATTAGACAAAGGGTCTAAACATGTTCACTGGAGGAAGGATAGCCTCTTTAATAAATGGTGTTGGAAAATTTGGCTCTCCATATGCAGAAGACTGAAACTAGATCCATGCCTATCACCATGCAGAAAATAAAAGACTAAATGGATCCAAGACCTAAACATTAAAACAGAAAAACTAAATCTACTAGAAGATAAAGTAGGTAGAAGTCTTGGAGACATAGGTGGAGACAGAGAACTCATGAACAAAATGCAAACTTCACAGGAAACACTTAGGAGAATCAATAACTGGGACCTCATATTATTGAAAAGCTTCTGCACTTCAAAAGAAATCACCAGCAGAGTGAAAATAAAACCCACGGAATGGGAAAGAATTATAGCCAGGAACCCCTCAGTCAAAGGACTTATATCAAGAACATATAAAGAATTGAAAAACATCAAGCCCCCCAAATTCAAAGACCCTCTTCAAAAATAGGCAGCTGAGTTGAACACACAGTTCTCATATGAAGATATACAAATGGCAAATGAATACATGAAGAAATGGTCACCATCACTGGTCATTTGAGAAATGCAAATTAAAGCAACATTGAAATATCATCTCACACTGGAAAGAATAGCTGCCATCAAGAAATCAACTGATAACAAATGTTGACGAGGCTGTGGGGAAAAAGGAACACTGCTCCACTGTTGGTGGGAGTGCAGACTGGTGCAACCACTATGGAAATCAATATGGAGAATTCTCAAAAGACTAGGAGTGGAAGCTCCATTCAACCCAGCTATTCCCCTCCTGGGTATTTTTGCAGAAAAAAACTTAAGAAGTCATATCACAGAGATATATGTGCACCCATGTTCATAGCAGCACGATTTGTAATAGCTAAATCTTGGAAACAACCAAGGTCCCCATCAACTGCAGAGTGGATGAAAAAGTTGTGGTATTTTTACACAATGGAATATTACTCAGCTATAAAAAAGGATGATCTTGAGACCTTCATAGGGAAATGGAGACAACCTGAGACTATCCTCATTAGTGAAATAATTAAGAATCATATTTATAAATATCACATTGTGTCTCTCGTGTAAAAAGCAATAACAACTGTAAGAATAATAAAATCCAAAATGTGTAATTGCTACTGTAAAAAAGAGGAAAAGAATGTGCTCTGAAGGATATAACTGCATGTGTGTTTAAGTGTGTAAGATAGATGACCATATTACTCTTTTTGTTAGAATGTTGAGTAGCACTGTTAACAGTCTCACTCTTTGAATGTCTACTTTATATGCTTTCATTTTGTAACTTGAACAACTATTTCCAATGATGACAATATGTGACTTACCAAGTAATGATTTCTTAGTGTTTTTGTTTTTGTTGTGGTTGTAGTTGTTCTTTTTTTTTCTTTTCTTCTTTCTCTTTTGGAATTCTGTGATGTTGCTACCCTCTTGCTGTTTTATTTGGTTGTTTTTTTTTTTATTTTCTCTTTAAATAAAAAGAGAAGAAAACACTCTGTTATGAATGTTACTATATATGCCTAAAATTTTCCAATAATGATCATTAAAAAATAGTAAATAGATTTAGTTTCTTTCAAAATAAGAAAAGGAGAATCCCACATCTTGCTGCATTCACTGCTGATTTTTGAAAGAAATTTGGAGAAGAATTATTGCCATTGCTTCTTAAATATATGAATTAATTTGAAAAAAGTACAATATTCACAAAGTCATACACTGCCCTAGTACCAAACCCAGAGAAATAGTCAACGAAAAAAGAAAATTGAATGCCAAACTCCCTAAAGAACATACACTCAAAAATCCTTAATAAGGGGGCTGGGAATTTAGCTCAGCAGCATAATTGCCTGCCTTGTAAGCTAGCGGACATGAGTTCGATACCCCGTGCTTATAAAAAAAATCCTTTATAAGATATGAGCAAAAAGATTGTACAAATCATTAAAAGGATTATACATCATGATCAAGTGAGATTCAACCCAGAAATGCAGGAATGGTTCAATATGTGCAAATCAATATATGTAATACACTGCACTAACAGAGTAAAGGAGAAAATTATCATCATCATCACAAGAAATTCAGAAAAAACATTTGACAAAGTCTGACACTCATTTGTTATAAAAACCCTACAGAAAATTGGAACAGTGTCTTTATCTTGATCTAATAGAAGCTGTCTTTGACAAATCAACAGTCAACATCATATTAAGTAGTCAAGAACTGAAAGCATTCAATGTAAAAGCAGGAACAAGAAAAGCATTCCACTATCACTAATCCTGTACAGTTTATGTCTGGAAGGACTGGACAAAGCAATTATACAAAAGAAGGAAATAAAAGAAATAAAGATAGGAAAGGAAGAATTTAAATTATCAATATATGTAGTTGATGTGATAATCCACAAAGAAGATTCCAAAAACTCCATCAAAAGGTTTTTAGGTTTAATAAGAAAATTCATCAACATAGCTGCATAAAAATATCAACAATGTAAAATCAGTCACATTCCTATACACAAATATAAACTCAGTGAGTGAGAAATTTGGGAACCAACACTTTTCAAAATAACATCCAAAAAAATGAAATATGTAGGAATGAACAAATGATGTAAAATGCCTCTACAAATAAGTTTCAAAAGGATGTCAGAAAATTGAAATATATTCTTTTTTTCATGAGTAGGAAGAACTAATATAGTGAAAATTGCTATACTTTCAAAATATTTATACAAATTTAATTTAATCTCTAACAAATTATCATAGCACATCTCAGAATTAGAGAAAACAGCCTTCAAATTCATTTGGAAACTGAACGGACTTAGATTACCAAAAGCAGTTCTGGACAACAAAGGCAAAACATAGGGTATTACAATCCCCAACTTGAAATTATACTATCATGTCACAATGATAAAAACAGCATGGTACTGTTAAAAGAAAAGACCTAAGGATTAATGAAACAAATTAGAAGATGCAGTACCAACTCCAAACACATTCAGCCACCTTATTTTTGACAATAGTGGCAAACACTTCACCTGAAGAAGGATAGCCTCTTTAATTAATTGTGCTATAACAATTGGCTTCCACAAACCAAAGCATAAAACTAGAGCAATACTATTTATCATGTACTGAACTGAAATCAAAGTGGATCAAAAATCTAAATATTAAAACAGAAACACTCTCTTTGAGACACGAACCTCTCGGAACCGCAGAGGGGCCAGGGCTGTTTGGATTGGGAATATAGTGGAGACTGGCATCTTGGCCAGGTCTGTTTGGGACCGGGAACTTTGCAGAAACCAACATTCTGGCCTGACTCTTTGGGACCTGTAGGCCCACCCTTCACTTGCAGGGAACCTCCTGGAGACCTGCCTGGGACAAAGCACGGTGGCCGGGCCTGCCTGAGATTCCACAGGCTCCGGGGTGACCACACCCAGGATTTTCCTTACAACTTAGGGATCCAGGAGCCCACAGAGGGGAGTTAGGACACTGTGAGGAAGCCAAGAGCCTGTTGGGGAGCCACTGCCACTCCAGGAACTGAGGGTGTAAGAGGTAATTCACCACACATGCAGAGAAAGCTTTGGAACACCACTCGAAGTAAGGAAATATAGAAAAATGACAAAAGGAAAGAACAAAAGGCAGACTTAAAGCCCTAGCCCTCCCAAAGAAAGCTTAGAAGCCTTGTATAGAAGAAAAAAGAAGCCATATACCTGAAATGTGTGAAATGATATCAAATGAAATAAATATGCAAATAGGGAAAGCTATGGAGAAATTCAAATAAGAAATACTTGCCCAGGTAAAAGAAGAATTGATAAAAAGAGTGAAAGAAATAGTGAACACATCTAGTGTAAACACAGCTAAAAAATTAGAGGAACAAAGCAAACAGATAGAATCCCTGAAAGAACAATATAAGAAACAAACAGAATGCATAAAGCAGATTCAAAGACATATACAGAAAATAAAAAATTCTACTGAAAGCTGTAAAAACCACCTCAATGAAAGTGAAGATACAATTTCAGACCTCGAAGATAAGATTGCAGCCAGTGAGCAGGAAAGACAAGATCTTATTACAATAACAAAGAATCAGGAAATAACAATTCAACACCAGCAAGATAATGCAAAGAAAAATGACATAAGATTAATAGAGATAAATGAAAAAGAAGGGAACAGCCCAAATGATATCAAGAGGATATTTACAGAAGTAATAGGTGAAAACTTCCCAAACATGAGAAGAGAAACAGACATCTGGATAAGTGAAGCATATAGAACTCCAAACAGCCATAACCAAAATAAAACTACACCCAGAAACACAATAATCACCATCCCAGAAATCCAACATAAGAATAGAATACTAAAAACTGTTAGAGAGAAAACAGAGATCATTATAATGGAAAACCTATCAGAATCATGGCAGATTTCTCAACACAAACAATGAAATCAAGAAGAGCATGGAGTGAAGTATTTCAGATCCTAAAGGAAAACCACTTCCAACCCAGACTGACATATGCTGCAAAACTGTCCTTCAAAATGGATGGAGAAATAAGAGAATTCCATGACAAAGAACAGCTGAGGAACTTCATGAACACCAAACCAAACCTACAAAGAATACTGAAAGACATTCTATATACAAATGGGAGAAAACGACCAAGCAAGGCAGACGATTAAACAGAATCAAAAGATAAAGACACAACAGCAGAAAGATAACATGTCAACAATAAAACAATATATAACAGTTACAACCAATAATGTAAATTGCCTCAACTCACCAATCAAGAGAAACAGACTGGCAGAAAGGATCAAGAAACAACATCCAACTATATGCTGTCTACAAGAAACCCATCTAACCCAAAAGGACACTCATAGACTGGAAGTCAAGGGATGGAAAAAAATACTTCAGGCAACCCAAGAAACCAAAAAAAAAGCAAGAGTAGCAATCCTGTTTGCAGACAATGTGAATTTCAAACCAAGAATGATCCAAAGAGATAAAGAATGTCACTACATACTAGTTAGGGGAAAACTTCAAGAGGAAGAGATAACAATCTTAAAGATATATGCACCAAATTCCAGAGCACCCAGCTATATAAAGCAAATACTAACAGAAATGATAAATCAAATAAGCAATAATACAATTATAACAGGACACTTTAACACACCATTGGCCAAAAGGGACAGATCAACTAGACAGAAAATCAGCAAAGACATAACAGAACTGAATCACACCTGTGAACAAATGGACTTGATAGATGTATACAGAGTGCTCCATCCAACAACATCTGAATACACATTCTTCTCAGCAGTACATGGGACATTCTCTAAAATAGACCATATAGTAGCCAACAGAACATATTTAAGTAAATGCAAAAGAACTGAAATTATCCCATGCATGTTATCAGATCATAGTGCTGTGAAACTAGAAATTAATGATAAAAGAAATTGCAAAAAACCTACAAACACATGGAAACTGAATAATACAATCTTGAGCAATCAGTGGGTCACAGAGGAAATTAAAGAAGAAATTAAACAATATTTACAAGTAAATGAAAATACAGACACAACTTACTGGATTTTGTGGGATGCAATGAAAGCAGTCCTCAGAGGAAAATATATTGCACTGAGTTCCCACATCAGGAAGACAGAATGAACACAAATAAAAAACCTGATGCTACAACTCAAACATCTAGAAAAGGAAGAGCAAGCCAAGCCCAAAGCCAAAAGAAGGGAGGAAATTA
>PVJX010049176.1:0-11197 GCA_004027295.1 Dolichotis patagonum
TATTCTGGCATTTAAGCTGTCTCTCTCAGAGAGGGTCCCTCTCCTGCTACCTATGGGTCCACCATTTTGGAAAACTCCACTGGAAACATTCTTAAAATGACAAAATTATAGACATGGAGGAGACACTAGTGGCTGTCAGGAGTTACGAATGGCAGAGGATGGGGTGCAATTACACACATGCAGTGAAAGGGACCCCTGCTGTTGTGAAACCGCTCTGTATTGTGACTGTGGTGGTGGTGCACTGGTACAACAACAGTCTGTAACTCTTTGAACGAACTTGAGTTGATCTTCCTGCCTCAGCCTCCTGAGTGTTGGGATTACAATGCCCACTATGAACTTCTGAGGTCAAGCTGGCTTCACTGATGGAATCAGCAATACCTATGGAGTAGAGTGAGGAGTCACCTACATCTGGAAGTCCCTAGATCTGCACTTACACATTTCAGACTTGGGACAAGTCCATTGGATGGTCGTTTTCTTTCTTACCCATTGGAAGGGCAGTAAACTCCTGGAAAAGACAGGCTTGCCTCCCACAGAGCCCCAGGGCTGAGGCAACCTTTTCCTTCCTTGCCTGAGTTGTTCTTTCTATCTTACGTAGGTTTCCCAATTTAAAAAGGGCTGGGGATGTAGCTCAGTGCAAAAGGGCCTGGGTTGATGCCCTAGGAGAAGAATGGAAGGAGGGAAAGAAGGAAAAGAGGAAAGGAGGGAAGGAAGGAGTAGGGGAGGAGGCAGGCAGACAGACAAAAAGCATGCGAATTTGGTAGTTTTTGTGAAGTCACAATACAAATGTCTGTACGATGAATCCATGCAAGACTGAGTGAAGCTGTGCACAGACTTCTCCTCCAGACCCCTGCAGGTCACCAGAGGACGGAAGTCAGGCTCCCATGCGCAACAGCTGAGGTAAAGGGTGGGGGGCAGCCATCAGTGTGGTCACCAGACCACTGGGAGCCTGGCCGGGAGCTGAGCATTGGCCAGTGGCAGCCCATGTGCTCTGTAGTTACACTCAGTGTCTAGCTGGTGCAGGAGAGGCAACGTTGCCTTCTAAAACTATCTTTAAAAAGAGAGAGAGAAATTCAGAACTGATCTAACTCTGCAGATCTTCATCGGCCTTGAGTGCCGATCTTGATTAGCTTCAGAATTCTACAACCAGGTGGCAGACCAGACCAAATGTGATTCAGAGCGCTCTGTCCTACCAAATGGGCAAATCCTCCCTGTAGGCAGAGAAAAGGAAATAACGTGCAGAAAACGGAAATGAGGTACAGGGACGGCCCTGTTGGTTACGGCTCACTTCTTCTGTGAGCATGATTGGTTGAACACTTGACTGGCTATGATTGGCTGAGATTCATTTATTTCTTGTAAGCATAGGTTTCACTCTGTCTACACATCAGGTTCGGTTACAGTTCACCCTTTGTTTCAGGGTCTCAATACATAGTTCAGGCTGACCTTAAATGCACTGTGCTGCTCTGGTTGCCCTCAGACTCACAGCAGTCTTCCTGCCTCAGCCTCCCAAGTGCTCAGAAACATTTATACCAAATTTAAACATGCATGGTGGTAGCTTTAGGCCAAACAACCCAATTTAACCAGGCTTTCCTTTCACTTCTTGGGAGGCACAAAGACAAGTTAATGCCTCTAGACCATTCTGCTCTGGGTGGTGCTTTTCAAGACCAGGTTCTTTTCAAGAAGTTGCTCCCCTTGGTTATGCCTGGCACCCAGAGGACCTTTTGCTTCAGGACAATCCTGGTAATAAACGGTGCCCGAGCCTTCTTCCCCAGTCACTCAGAGCTCACGTGGAAGATGCCAGACCTTCCTCGTCACCATAGAAAACTGTGCGGGGCACAACAAGACGCCCTGTAATGAAATTTTGTTTCTGACTGCTGACCTATAAAAGAAGCACTGATGAAACAAAATCAGAAAATGAAAGATTGTATTCTGAATTCAGCATGAAGAGATTTTCATTGAAATGAGGGAAGGTATCAGGAGAAAAAGATTGCTAGCTTTTCACTTCCATAAGCACATCAGTTAAGTTCCAAATCCATTGCTTTTCTCTAATCATTTCCACCCCCTACACCGTGGAGAGTCTAGGAAAGGAAGCAGATTCGACCTTGGCGTGAGTCTGTCTGCAGACAGACACAGGCTGACATCCTCCGGGGGCTTCCTTTGTGCATCCAGTTGACGGTAAAAGCACGGTGCTGCAAGAGCCGCCAGCGCCAGCACAAGACGCTGGGTCGGGAGGCCTCAGCCCACGGGTGAGGGTGGGCCTGGGCCACCGCAGAGCACGCACTGGACCACGAAAGCTGCACCTGAGGCCTAAGGACCCAGGCCAGGGTGGGGAGGTCAAGCAAGGAGCAGGCATTCCACAGACCAGTTCCTGAGGCAAAGTCACATGGATCTCTGCGGTCCGATTTTTGTCAGAAGTATTACAATGGGAGACAACAAGGGTATCACACAACTTGTGGTTCTGTTGCTGGTCTGCATCTAAAATAGTGTCCTTGAACGGCGGGTGTCTAAGAGGCTACGCCTGGTCTTCACTGGGGTCCCTTTTGGAGAGTCCAAACTGACTTTTCCTCCGAGTAAGTCTCCCCACCTTGAGCGGGACCCATTCCAGCTGCTTCCCGCGAAGACCTTCTGCCAAGGACAGACGTTCTCAGACTTCTGCTTCTTCTGAGGAGCTGGTTTATTTTTACCTTCGCACTTATTATCAGTGCTGTTGCCCCTTTTGATCTGACTGCCGAAGCTCACGGCCAGAACCCAGCCAAGACCGCAGGACCCTGTGGCAAAGGTCGCGTGTGCCCGCGTCATCCCTGGGGACATCGCGATTGCCCACGCCGGCCTCTCTTCCCCTCACTAACCATGTCTTTAAAATTCCTCTTTTACTCTCCCTGGCTCTGCCACTTTAAATGCTCTTTGGGAGGATGGCTAAAATATAAACAACTGAACAAACGAATCAAATGGGCAACTGGCAGAAACAACTGCTTTAAAATACCTTGGCCCCCTCTCCCCGCTGGTAATCTGGCCCTGCCTGTCTTTAGATAGCTGTGTTTACAAACTGACATCTGCTGTGTTGAGTGAAGAATGTGCTTTCACACGGCCACTGGTATTTTTAACTTCTGGTGGATTTATTCCCACTCATGGACCTCCTCCAAAAGATGTGTGGCAAGGAGCCTCTCGGTCCTGGGTTCCGCAGGAGCAGGCTGGGAGAGTTTCCCAAGACGAGAGACTTCCAGGCAGCTCCGAGGAGGTCGGCAAACCTGGGCAGCAGGAAAGTCACACAGGGAAGTGACTGACCCATATGGGGAGATGTGTGAAGATTTCCAGACTTTTTAGAGATCAAACAATGCCTAATCCTTTTATGCATACATTCCATTTTTTTCTATCATTTAAAGAAAACTAAACATATCTTTCCCTTTTTAAATATGATGAAATACATATAACATAAGTTAGCTTTTTTTTTAAGTACTAGCAATTGAACTTACAGCCTCTGCAGTAAGCAATATACCCCAGTCCTTTTAATTTTTTATTCTAAGACAGGATCTCATTAAATTGCTAAATTACTTAACTTGAGATCCTCCTGCCTCAGCCTCCTGGACTGCTGAGATTACAGGCATATGCCACCACACCTTGCAAAATTTATCATTTTTAGTATACAGTTGCCCGTCAGGAAGTATGTTTACATTGTTGTATTACCACCCATTTTCAGAAAGCTTTTTTTCCATCTTGAAATATGGAAACACCATTCCCACTAAAAGTAACCTTCCATTCCTACCCTCACCCTCTGCTCCAGCCAACTACTTCTATCTTCTGTCTCTGCCAATCTGACTAGGCCAGGTACCTCATCAAAGTGAAATCATATGTCTCCTTTTGTGACTGGGGTATTTCACTTAGTTCACTGTCTTCACATTTCATCTAGGTTGTAGCCTGAATCAGAATTTCCTTCCTTTTCAGGGCCGAACAAAATTCTACTGTACTTGTGTGTGACAGTACGCCCATTCATCTGCTGCTGCCACCTGCTGGCCACTGTGAATAATGCTGCTATCAATGGGAGGCACCCCTAGCTGAGGCCTCCTTTCAGGTTTGGGGAACACATACTGTTATGGCTTATATCTAGGTGTCCCCTAATGTTCTCATAGGTGGGGTTTTGCAGAGCTGGCTGGATGCAGGATGCAATTCTAATATTAAAAGTGCCCCACGCTGGGTGTGGGTGAAATTTCCCAGAGGGTGGGTGGCCTGGGTGGAATATAAAGGGGCAGAAAGAGGGCCACCAGCTGCTGCTGCTGCACTGCGTTTGCTTTTCCTGCCTTCTTCCTGCCACCCCATGTGCTGCTTCTCCTCCGCCATGCCGCCTTGTATGAGGGCCCAATAGCTGTGTGGGCTGAAACCTCTACAAACTGTGAGCTAAACAAACCTTTCCTCCCCTGACTTGTGGGAATCAGATGTTTTGTCTCAGCAATGAGAAAAATAACTGAGACATGTACATAGATGGACAATTGCTAGAAAGCAGATGGACCTTTTTAAACAGTATTTTTATAAATGAAAATTTCTTATACCCACATATCAGGACACATAAATAGTCCTATCCACCCGTTACTGACCCTGGCCATGTTTGTCATATGCATTCTCCACCACCACACCCTGCCATCCCCACTTTACCACCACTAGTACTTCTAGGACTTCCACCACTAGAGTACTTGAAAGCAAACTACACACAACGCGGCGTTTCCCTTCTTGTATGCATCAGAGTCTCCCTCTGGGAGCCATGGTCTAGAAATGTATTAGGGAGTGATGTGCATGGTGACTGACCAAATACAAACACAAGTATGGGCTAAGACTCACTGAATAACTAATGAGTATTGTTTGAGAAATTATTTACAGTGGAAGTCATTCAAATAAATGCTTTATTATAAACATTTCTAAACATGCTACAAGCTAGAAAAAATTGAACAAAGACACCTCATCTGCCCACACCCATTTTCAATAGGCATCAATAACGGAAGTGTGCTGGGACAGTACATTGCTCAGGTGATATTCTGATACCTTGTTCTGGAGCAGACAGGGAGTGGAGTGGCTAAGAGAACAGGCAGAGCCCTTTCAGTTCTGGGAAGAGTAATTACTCATCACCAAAAGCATATATTTTTAAATGACTGAATCCTGTAAATGTTCATAATTATCAGTCTGCGCGCTCAGCCCCAAAGGCGATTTGTGGTTTGTCTGTGCTTCCCTGACTTGGCTCTCCGGCCTAAGTCTGGGTGACTTGGCTGGGGGACAGCTTTCCCGGCCTCAGTTGTTATTTACCGAAACTGCAGACCAGCATTAACGTCTAGGCAGGGACTCAACCACCATCCCTCCCTTAATCAGGAGCACAGAAAATGTGCAGTCATCAACGGCTATGGGGCCGATGTCTACCTGGAAGGGAGATTTCACATACTTTTAGAAACATGGATTTTCCGGTTATTTTTATGATTGATCTCAGTGTCTTGCTCTGCTTGAATAAAAAGTCACCTCCAAAATTTAGTAGCTTAAAAAACCACATCTGCCAGGCACGACTGTGCACACTTGTCATCTCAGCAACACAGGAGGCTGAGGGAAGAGGGTCATGAGTTTGAGGCCAGCTGTGCAACTTAATTAGACATGGTCTAAAACAAAAAGTAAGAAGGTTTACAGATACGGTCAGCAGTAGAGGATTTGCCTAGTGTGTGTGAGGCCCTGGGCTTAGCCACTAGTTACACACACACACACACACACACACACGCATGTTATCAAAGACACAGATTTATTTATTTTGCTACTCTGCTATCCTCTACATGTGACTCTTACTTCGCAGCCCAAAATGGTTACTTCAGATCCAGACATCATATCCATAGTCTAGCTCACTGATTGGAGGAAGAGTGTCATCTGACTTTACAGAAAACTTCCCAGAAGTTGCCACGCAGTATCTATTCTATTTCACTGATCAGAACATAATCATAGAGGCAGTCCTGATTGCAAGGAATGCTAATACATGTCTTCTTTATTCAGGCAGTCACATACCAAACTAAAACTCAGGTGTCTTGTTACCGAGGGAAAAAATGAATTTGGAAAACAGGTGGTCAAAATTTTCAAATTTGTTAGAATGAAACTGTTTATGGCATTCTTTTTATTGTTGAAATCTCAGTTACAAACTGGGCATGGTGGTGTACTCCTGTAATCCCAGCACATTGGAGGCTGAACCAGGAGGATTATTGCAAGTTCGAGACCAGCCTGGGCTACAGAGTGAGTCCAAGGCCAGCCTGAACTGCATAGCAAGACCCTGTCTCAAAAAGACAAAAAAAAACACCCCCCAAAACAAAGCCCTCAATTACAGGGGATCGGATATAGCTCAGCGGCACAGCACCTGCCTAGCAATCACAAGGTCCTGAGTTCAATTTTTGATACCAACAAAAAAACCTCAATTACATAATTTTTCATTGTTTTAGTCCTAGTATTTGTGTCTTTCTTATTCTTTTTCCGGATCTCCAGCACTTTGCTCATATTTTTCATCAAAATACTACCTTTTGATATTATTGGTTTTTTCTATTTACTTTTCTGGCTTTTAACTCATTTGTGTTATTTCATTTCGTTTTCTCACATTATTTATTTTCAAACTTGTTCTGCTGTTTGAAAAAGTAACAGTGAAAGTCGCTATTGTGATACTATGAATACAATGAAGAATTGCAAATATGCTCTCTGTCCCTGGTTCCTGGCACTATAATCTCTTGGAATTTTCTGGGTGATGGGAGCATCTTTTGTCCTAATGAAGTGACTGTTAAACTCTTGGGTGGGGTCACCAGAAAGACCAAGCCATGGCCTGAAGCTTGACATTTCCAGTTCTAGTCCTCACTTCCAGGAGGAGAGCAGTGTATCAGGGACATCTATATGTGACTGTACGAGAGATGCACTAGGCAGGAGCTGCTCAGATAGAAACTACAAGCAAGAGACATCAAAGTTACAGCCCACACTCAAGGCAGTAGGAGCGGTGTCCAGGCGTGTCCTTAGCCTGAACTGTTCTGTCGCAAAGGGACGATGGAGACGGTTCTACAGCAGCAGCAGCAGCAGTGCCATGAGAAAGAACGGCTCATGGACACGATGGCCAAAGAGCTGGTCACTAAGAAGTCCACGCTCTGGGACCAGATCGATTCAGACCACTGCACTGGGGCCATACAAGATAGGTATATGGAGGTCACGGGAGGCTGAGGGATTTGTATGCTGATAAGGATGGGTTAGGATAGGAGGAGTTAAAGCCATTTCAGGACCGAATGAATTTGCTGAAGTTTGTAACAGACTCAAGCAAATAAAGGAATTTCACTGGAAGCACCCAAATGAGATTGCTGTGCTAACATCGATGGAATTTGAGGAACTCCTGAGAGCTAGAAAGAATCCAAGTGAAGAGGCACAAAACTTGGAGTTCACAGACGAAGAAGGATATGGCCCTTGCCTTGATCTGCATGGCTGCTACCTCAAGTACCTTAAGCTGAAGGCATCTGAGAAGCTGGATTATATCACATACCTGTCAATCTTCGATCAGTTATGTGACATTCCTAAAGAAAGGAAGAATGCAGAGTGTAAGAGATGCCTTGAAATGCTGCTTGTGTATCTTCAGGACTACACAGAGTGAAACCACTTCAAGATCAGAATGAACTTCTTGGGATGATACAGACCAAATCTGAGAAGAAGTAAGAGAGCAGTACCTTTCCCCAGTGGCCGAAAGAGACAAGCAGTGCCGTGGCCCATGCTGGCATCCATCTCGATTTGTCTGCTTTTTCCTCCTGGAAGCAGTTGGCCTTTCTGGGTCTAGACAGATGGAAGTCTGCACTCTTAGCTTTAGGCCTGAAATGCCATGGCACCCTTGGAGAGCCAGCCCAGAGCGATTTAGCACCAAAGTGAAGTCCTTGGTATCACTGGACAACTCCCTGTTTGCCAAAAATCCCAAATCAAAGGGCACTAAGAGAGACCCTGAGGGGAACAAAAACGTTGCTTTCCTAGAAGCCCAGATCTGTGAATATATCGAGATTCTTGGAGAACGGTGACAACTCATGCATGAAAATGTGCAGCGCAAACAAGCTGGGACAGAAAAGCAAGAAGAGGAGGAGGAGGAGCCGATCAGTGAGAATGAACGTGAAGATGAAGAGAATGAGATCATTACAACCCCCAAACCTGCCCCTGGTTGGGATGGCAAGCCCATCCCTACTGGCTGTAGACGCTACATGGCCTAAACATCAACTCCGGTTATGAGCTTTGTGGAAACTACAGCTACGGAGGGCCCAAGGCCTTCCAGCAGCGCTTCAGGGAATGCGGGCATGTTTACAGCAGGAGGTGTTGGGGCGCTCCACACACTGCTCACTTTGCCAGTGTGACTGAAGGTGTGGTTCCCTGCGGGCCAAGCTGAAACTGCAGAAGGCTTCAGCTTGATGGCAGCCTGACACTGAGGGAGAGTATGAAGACTCCAGAGGGACTGTTGTAAAAGAAAACCTATGAGGATCTGAAAAGACAAGGACGGCTGTAGTGTTTACGGATGGAGCTCAATTTCTGGGATTTCCCAGTCTCCCCTGAAGTCTGTTTTCTCTATTTCTCTCAACCAACGCTCTTGAAAACTCTTTGCTACATAATCTCATAGTCTGGCATGCATCTTGTAGAAATAAGGCCTGCTGGCAGATTGCAGGGCTGAAATATGTTTTATCTTTGTTTTATATTTTTTAAAAAAATCTGTGGGAAAATAAAACTAGCCTTTGTTTAAAAAAAAAAATAGATACAGTTCCAATCTAGGTTTAAGACCCAGGTCACTGTAGAGTCCCTAGAATAGGTCTGCTTTGGAAAGCTAAAGAAACTAGACACCGATGTCCAAAGGTTTAGGCAAAGACTAGAGCTCACCCAAAACAATGATACTTTCATCTTTCCCTTTTTATCCATCCCAGCTACAGACCTATTGGTTGATGCCACCCACGTGTCTTCTCTGGATTTGCTGCCCTATATGTCAGTCATCCACAGATGAATCCAGAGCTGTGCTTTACCACTTTGCTAGGCATTGCTTAACCTATTCAAGCTAACATACCATGATCAGCAGTCACAGGAGGATGAGTTAATACGCTGTCATGTCTATGTCATGAGCCCTTCCTAAGAATTCCTAAATGGTGTTTGGAGAGCCCTCAGCTCGCAGAACACATAGAGGTGGCTGGAGCATGGCCCCCTGAGAAGGCATGGTGGCCTCTCTTATTTCCACACACCTTGCTCATGCGGACCTTCCATCTGACTATTGATCTGCGCCTCTGTGGTATCCATTATAACAAAAGGGTAGAGGTAAGGGAAGTGTCTCTGTGAGTTCGGCGAGCTGCCCTAGAAAATTAATCGAACTCAAGAAAGGGCTCACGGTTACTACAATTTGCAGCCAGTTGTTGCGAAACACAAGTTGTAACCTGGGATTTGTGACTGGCCTCTGAGGGGTACAGGCTTATCAGGCCACGTCTTTTACCTGTGGGAATGGAACTGTGGGTCCCTTATTGAGATCCTCAAGAGGTCTGATTGCTGGTGAGGAGAAATCCCACACATTTTGGCGACCAGAAGTCAGGTCTTCTGTCTTGAGTGTTACATGAAGAGTGAAAGTAGGAAAATCAGTTTGGGTTTTCCTATCTCAAACTACTACACCGACAGCCTCTGAGAAATACTTTGGTTATCTAATTAGTTCTAAATACTACATAATTTGAAGCATTGATTTCCTCCTAAACTAGTAAATTATCCAAGAGGTTATTTTTAAAGCTTATGTGTGTGATTTAAAAATATCTTCCTAATCAATTTCAGCATCATTAGTACAATGTTGTCTAAGCTGAAATCTCAGCTCTGAGAAATGTATAGACTTCCTTTGAAAATAGTTTCACGTGTGACTGTTAAGTATGTCGTTCAACTTGACTGGGTGAAGAGGTGCCTAGCAGAGCAGTAAAGGACACTTTTGCGAGTGTCTGGGTGGGTCACGGGGGCACGACCTAGACTGCACCAGGCTCCTAGCACCTTCCTCCCTGGTGCTCTTCCTTCTTGCGCTGCCTCCTGGACACAGGAAGTGCACAGTTTTGCTCCAGCACATCCTTCAGCCCAGCTGTTTTGTGTTAGAGCCAAGGCCATGGACTGAACCCTCTGAAACCATGAGCTGAATCAACCATTTCCTCTTTTTAAAAAATAACCATTTCCTCTTTTTAAAAAATAACCATTTCCTCTTTTATTTATTTATTTATTTATTTAGTACCAGGAACCAGACTCACAAGCTCGTGCTTGCCGTAGGCACTGTGCCGCTGCGCTATACACCCCTCTTCGGCTCCCTACTTCCTCTTTTAAATCGTGCTTTTTAGGTCCTGCAACAGAAAACCGAGTAATACAGCTGGTGACCTTCTGTATATATCTTGTTACCTCAAAAGAATGCTTAAATAAGTTTTCATTGCTGATTTTATTGTTAAGCCTTTTAAATTTTTATCTTTTATTGCTTTTTTAATTAATTAATTAATTATGAGACAGAGTCTGTGTAGCTAAGACTGGCCTTGAATGCTCTGCCTACATCATACTGGCCTACTATTGTAACTTGGCATAACTGACGCCATCTTATGCTCTGTATTTGACCCAGAAGAATGAAAAATTACTCAGGGTACAAATCCCAAGAGAAAAGCAGAATGAGCTGCACCCACAAGAGAAACAATTAACTTGCTCAACAAAGAAGCTGGATACAGGTGTCAACCAAAAGTAATGTAAAATTCTAGCTAAATTGTTTCCAGCAGGATGTCTTGCTTTGGGGTTTTCTGCTTTAAATGTCCTATAACCCTCCAGTTTGGGGGCCACTCGGTTTGACTCTGAAATAGGGGTCTATGTGAGTGGTCACTGAGCTCAGTCAGTAAAATTCCAGAAGCCATCAGTTTGGCTGCTTGGATTCTTGTTGGTGAACCCACTTCACCTTCAACTCATAATCTTCTGGGCTCCTGAATGCTGGGCTTATAGAGGGCTTACAGAGAACTTAAAAAAAATAAAAACAAGAAAAACCACCTCTTTTAGAAGTGTGTGAGAGTCTTGGCTGGGGTACAGCTCAGTAGTAGAGCCTATGCTTGGCATGTGAAAGGCCCTGAGTTTGATCCCCAATACCTCCACCAAAACAAAACTAAAAAAATAATAATAATAAACCTTCATGGATTTTTTATGTCTTCTTCTAATTCTGCCT
>PVJX010049177.1:0-11205 GCA_004027295.1 Dolichotis patagonum
GGGGACAGAATTCAGACAGCCTCCTAAACACAGGGTTCTTTTTTGTAACTGTTTCATGCTCCGTGGTTTCAGTTACTTATGGTCAACCACAGCCAAAAATCCTGGTATGCATCTTGGTTCTTCCAGAGGAGACCACATAACTTTTATTATACTGTATTTTTAGGGCTGCTGTATGTTATTTATGGCCTAGTGTTGCTGACCTCTTCCTGTGTGCCACTGTGCCTAATCTGGAACCACCGGGAGCCTCTGAATTATCCCTCACGGACAATGGCCTGCTGCATATAAGTAAATGCTTGTAGTAAACACCTTCCCTTCCATTTCTGTATGGGGTTAATTCTGCTCCGCACGATCACCGTGACAAGAGCTGCTAAGCCAGCAGCACGTTAAAAATCTTCCCCCTGTGCGTCTATGAGCTTCAAGGTAAGAAGAGGCCTTGGGACGGGAGTGGTCCGTCCCTGTGACACTGCGTCTCACCATCTGTAGAGCAGCCGCTGGTTCCATCGCTGGAACAGTAGCGCATCTCGATTCTCTGCCTCCCCACTTCCAGCAGGTTGGGGTCCGGCAGGCGGGCCTTGCAGGTGTACCGGAACCGCTGCTCGTAGTGCCCACCGTTGTCGGAGATGTTGACCGGCGTCCACGGGGTCCAAGGTGTGGTCTTCTTCAGCTCGGGACACGCATTGGTGTTACAGGGCTGGTACTCCTGTGAAAGAAAATGCACAGCGATTCTTACTCCACGTTGTATATGTCAGGGGGAGACTCCTGGCTTTTAGAGAAAGGTAAGGTCATCCCAAATTTCAAATCCTAAACTGCTCAAAGCCTTTCTACATAGTGAAAATTATATTGCATGTTAAAATAGGCATTTTGCAGAACTGTCAGCATTCTAGTTATCTCCAAAAAGAATTGACAGTTTCCCATGCATATACACTGATTTGAAATCAACAAACAATATCACATGTGGAAAAATGATGATTGTGTATAAACCATCTTAATTTACTTGATAAATGACTCAAAAAGCTGATTATTTTGATGTTAAGTTTAAGTGTTTTCTTTAAAAGATTAAAGTTAAATGATAGAAACGTATTTTGTTTATTAGACAACATAATATTTATTTGAAGATTCGTGGATACTATAAGCCTTGGAATCACAGATTCAAAGTGTTGAAGATTCTAAGTATCACATGGCAACACAGTAAGTATATGTTAAATCATAAAATTTCCATCATTTCCCCTATCAACACAACAGTGGTATTTCTCAGTTTCTCTTCCCTTCTCTCACTCCCAGATCCCTTCCTTAGACCCGGAGATGGGAAGGTCCCGAGCAGCCCAGAGACAGCAGGTGTGAGGACCTGCCGAGTGGGACCCGCTATGGGGAGTGGGATGGAGGCAGAACTTTGGACCGGGATGATGGAAGTCTGCCTGGGGCACTTATTAATTTATGTAACCACAATTCTAAACACTGTGGCCTCTCAGTGAGAAGGAGAGAGGTTAGTCTTTAATTCAGTACATCACAAGTTTTGCACTTGACAACAAATGATATTCTGTTAGAGAGAAAACCATCAGTGCATAATACACTTACTGATGCTGATAATTGAAGATATTTTTCTCAATATTACATAAATTCTCAATATTTCTAAATATTACATAAAACAAGAGTGACATCACTCTCTAAGTTTTAATATAAACAAGAACACTGCTGTTCCTTCTCTATTCCTTTTAGTTCAATTTTGGTATTTACCTAAACACAGCTAACTTGAACTTCCCAGGATTGCACACTACATAAATTGTGCACCACAGCAAAGCAGCGTTTTGTCCTTTGCGCCCTGACCCACACTTCCTGTGTGATACTCACCACCCACCATCTTAATACAGTTATTACGATATTTACCATAATTTTGGTTAGATCAAATCTAGTGTTCTACTAATCACTACTAACCACTAGTGAGGACTATTCTTGCCAGAGTGATGTAGTAAATTGCGATTGATTTATATGTCCTGTCTAGTTTCCTTCCAGTCCAACTCAGTGGTTCTCTTGTTCTTTTTGTTGTTGTTGTTGGCGGTTGTTTAGTTTCTATGAACTCCTCACTAACTCACCAGTTACTCTGCCAGGCGTTCAAACACAGCTGTAACTGTACAAACCGCATGACCGCGGTGTGACCTGGCTGGGTCACTGGATGGAGGAAGTGCTTGGAATCTTCACCCTTCCTCGCTGGGCTCATCAGGGACTCCCCCAGTGTCCTGCTGTGCCTCATGATGGAGGCCTGAGTGGAGGGAGAGAACTGGGCTCCTGGTATCTCCCCAGTCATTCAGCCTTTTCCCAGCTCCAGGCCCAATCCCCAGAGGTCTGAGAGCTCTTCTGTTTTCGCTGCAGAGTATCAACTTTTAGGCTCTTTCTTGAAGAGGAAGGGAGGTTTATGAGTCTGATAACTTCTTAACCCCAAACTATTGTGTCCCTAGTGAGAAAAGCGAGGCTGCTGATTCTGGAGATATATATAATTTTTTTTTTAAACAATGGACACTACTCTGGAGTTAACACAGTTATGTAAAGCTTTTAGGGTTCTTCTTTAACACCAGCTCCCCATTCCTCCTGGTGAATACCATCTCCCTATCACTCAAACTAGAAAGACAGGTGACTTCATTTTCCTCTGGACAGCATCTTCATTACAAAAGTTTTTGGATGCTGTCTCCTAAGTGAAAACACAGCCCCAACAAATGCCATAAACTCAATCCTGTGAAAAGCTTGCTGCAGTGTGTGTGTGTGTGTCCGTGTCCCACCTGGCAAGAAGGCTGCATGACAGGAATTCAGTCAACCCTCATCTTAGCTCTTCTGTGCCTGTGGTGAAGTGTGCCGTCACCCCTGGACTGAAACACACCGTGGTCTTGCCGCGGTCACTCCATGCCAATTTGGCCAGGCAAGCATCTGAGACTTCCTTGCTAGAATGGACTTGGTGTGAAATGTGCAGATTTTAGGCATTAGTAAGTTTTGTCTTATGTATGAAAGAATAAGATCCAACAGTCTAGTGAGCATAAAAGATACTCTCTAGCGCCCTGGCCATCTCACACTAGAAGCTTTGTCTTTTCCGTGGCGGTGAGGTTAACTTTGGAAATCTCTAGTGATAAACATTCCTGGGAGCAGCGCCTGTGTCTAGGGTGCATGTCCTGGAGAAGGACACAGCCCATGATGGAGAGATGAGTTCAGACTCATCAAACCTATGCCTTCAGTGTCTACATCTGATTTTAAGTTTTTATTTTCTCATAGAGCAAATTCTAACCTGAGTCTTGGGGCTTCTTTCGACTGGTTTTGAGGTTTGGTTATGCTGCATCCATTTGAAGCATCCAATCATGAAAAGGCTGAGAAATGGTAAAGTTGATTTCTTTCATATTAATATGGTAACCAAATTATGAAGTGACTCAATTCAGTTGTGATCACTTAGATGGGTTAACCGAATCTGTGTGCTGCAGTTTACTGGTTTACTGCTATCACTGTCCAGATTTGAATGGGACTTAAACAGCAGTACATTTACTACTAAAGAAAAAAATGGCTTCAAAAACTATTTTAAGGAGCTAATTACTATTATTTGCTACTTAGGATTCTTAACGGTCTGGTGCACATTATAAGACAAGAATGGTTACTAAACCAACTTTAAACAGTTCCTTCTAATACGTTCTCTCATGAATTCTCTATCCCAGGCAACAGCAATAAACCATCCATTTAGAAATTGAATCCAGAAACCTGTGAGCTGCTTGGCTGGCTGTCCCTCGATGCCATGCCAAGCCCTTCACGTGGCCTGTTGCATCCATTCTCGTCTCATCACCTCGATGGCCTGTCTTGTTTTGCAGGCCACCAACACAGGCCTGTTGTACATACTCAACGTACAGATTTCACTGAAGCTTTGCTGCCTATTTATAATTCTGCCTCCTCTAACATCCTGCAAGTTGTGAAGAGCATGAGGTTTGTCATATTTCTGTTACCCATCTAGAACACAGTTGCCCTGTTAACTTGATGAAGAGATAAATCATTTTGATCAAGTCCCAGATAAACTTTTATTTAAATGAAATCTGCTAACAGTTGTGGAGAAAATTTGGGCAGCTAAGTGGAGTCTTCTGTTTTGATTTTATTTATTACACTGCAATTTTTTTCTTGAAAAATCTAAATTATTTTATATATTATAGATTAAAGATTAAAGATAAAGGAAGGATGGAGACAATCTGAGCAGAATTTTGATACCATAAGCTCTGTGCAAAGTAAAAAGATTATCCTTAAAGCCAACATCTGAAAATACAAACAAAATATATTCTTAAATGGAACACTTATGTTTTCCATATGCATTTATAACGTTCTCTTGCAGTGACTGAGCTTGGCGCGCTCAGAGAGAAGGCCACTCGGCCTAAAGGAAGTAACAAGGTAGTTCATTTGTGTTTGCAAAGGGCCAACAAGCTCAAGAAATGCAGGGAGATGGATCCACATCTCGGAGGCCTGTGGCAAAAAGAGCTGAGACTGACTGGACATTCTGGAAGGAGTTCAGTTCTAATAGGGAAGGGAGACCGCGAAGGAAGGCAGTGGGTTCAAGGTCACACGGTCACAGAGGGTCTGCTACCTAGAAGGAGCAACAAAAACAGTACTGGCCATTTCACCCAAAGGACTAAGTTACAGGACAAGAAGGGCCAAGAGGCTTGACTTCAGGAAAGAAGGTGGGTGGTCACTGGGTGATGGGAAATGAGGGGGGCAGGGAAGACCAGAGCCTGCAGATCCAAGAAGGTTTTCAGGTGGTGACACAGGAAATGCAAACCCAGGGTCGGACTAGGGAAGAGGGGAGGAGACAGAGACCAGTTCCTGGGGGTCAAGGCAGCTGCAGGGCACAGCCATGGTAAGAAATTCCAGGTACACACAGGGGCCCCTCAGCATGCAACTGAGAAAAAATTGCCTTAAGAAAAAAGGGTTGCAAAGGACCCATGTGAAAAGATGAGCCCTACGGAGCTCAAGAGAGTGAATGCTCACAAGAGCTGATGTGGAGAAGCTGTGAATTCTCAGGCGTCAGTTGGTACTAAGGAGGCTCTTGCTCCTGCAGTGGAGAAAAAGACTGGAGATGAAACACCGCTCGGATCCGGACTCCCAGAACTCTAATTCCCATGTTGCTTTTCCATAACTTACTGTCATCCCAGGAAAGACGTCTGGCATACTTTTGGAACAAAACCATTGAGTGCGTGAGCAGATAGAACTACAAAATCATGCCTATGATCTAAAATTATCAAGTATGCAAACAGGCCAACAACCACAACCTATTACAAGGAGAAAAATGAATCCACTGAAACAAATGCGGAAAAGACAGAGGATAGCATCTGTAGCTCAGATATTTAAAAGATGGAATATAATTGTGTTAAGACAGTCAAGGAGCAGGAGGAAAGACTGAACACATTAAGTCGAGACATGGGCGGTATGAGGAAGAAACAACTGTAACACACCGACTGCGCACAGTGTTTGCAGATGGCTGCAAAGGAGAGAGAATATCCTATGACATTTTTGAGGTCAACTTTAACTGATATTAAACCAGAAAGACTTTAGAAGAAAGATTATTACACAGGCATAGAATATGGGTGATAAAATTCTTAACAAGATTTCGATAAATCGAACCAAAATGTGGACCCGTGTGTATTCTGGGCACACACATAATATATATTTGCACACATGGATTATCAGAGTAATTTTTCATGTCATTATCATTTCAATATTTGGGACTAAAGATAACCACTGTAAACTAGTTGACAAAGTGGTTTATAAAGACAAAACATTCATCATTGATGCTGATTCTGCTTGTAATTACATGTGACTGCCCATGTATCAAGTGTATGCTACGGCCTCTGTGTGTGTGTGTGTGTGTGCAGATTGCTTATGATCGTCATCCATTTATAATCACTTGTTTTCCTTATAATCAGTTTCTTTGACTACGGTACATCCTCACGCTGGTGCAGGCTTTTGAACATGAAGGAGTTACATTTATCTGCCATGGAGTTTAAGGAAGTCTGAATCACAAGGTGGCTGGAAAGGAACGCAATCTCAGGACAGTTTTTCTCTATACAGAACCCTCAGAAAATCATCAAACTGGGAACACCTCTGAGCATGTGCTAGAAGAGAGGCCAGACAAGACGAGCTCCTAAAGTCAAAAAATCATTGGCAATTCACAATCTTGCTTTAGATTTGGTCGGTGGCCCAAATAAGTACCCAGTGCACGCGTTTACATTAGGTTTAGAGATAGTGAAAGATTTTGAAAACACTAAATGGCACTCTTGGTTTATACTAGGTATGCGGAAGACAGGCTGATAATTTTGAAAATTTTAAAACAACATTCCTGCTTCTTTTTCACTTACATTGCTGGTCAGAAAGGCACAACAGAATACAGTAGAAATGCCCTGAATACTGTAACAGGAAAGTGAATGTTTGAAGTAAAATGTCACCCACAGTTTTGCTGTGCTATTAGTAAAGGCATTTCCGCAGGTGTGCTGGGAGGTTACGGCTGATCCCTCACCTCTCTTTCACTGCTTTTATTACCCCTCAGCTTGCAGGCAGGGGTCTGTGGTGCCCTGAGCCTGTCCAGGGCAAAAGCCAGGAGTGACACAAGTGCGTAAGCACACCGGTCAGTGGACACCAGGGCTTCTCCCAACTCTAGCATCTCAGGGTCTTCCAAATATACACATCCACTTTAAATAGCAGCCAGTCTGGATTCTTTTAAGTGCAGAGAAAGCAAACAAATACATCTAAAAAACGGCTCTGGTGGTGGTGGTGGTGTGTGTGTGTGTGTGTGCACGTGTGTGTGTGAGTGCATGTGTATTAGATTCTATAAATGTGTGTATAAAATGCAGCTGAATTTCTTCCCTAGGCCTTCTTTTTTATAACACTGTAGACAGCTCCAGAGAATAAGAAAATCAGAGCTGTTGCTAGAAATCTTCTTTATTACAGAGGCTGTGATTTGTAGGCAATTTTCCCTCTATAAACTTACATCTCAAATGAGATGATCCATATATTTACTTTATTCCCTCACTATACTGCCTTTAAATTCTCACTCTCTGAGTGGAAATCAAGAATTCAGGCATCTTTTTCTGGCAAACATCTTGCAATGCACGGAGCAAGTTCTCTTTGGTTGAAATGAGCGCCTGTTATTGTGGGAATTTAGGTGTTGACCTTGAGCAAAGGCAGCCACCGTGTATTGCTGCTGTTCGTTCATTATTAACGGAGAAAATGTTTAAATGTCACAAGCCCACTTGAGACCTTGTAACAATTTCTAAGGATTTTAACAGTTTCTATGAGGAATTTTGAGAGAACTAAAATAAACCAGATACACCAAAGTGGGATCGAGACATCAAGACACAGATTTTGGCAGGACTGTTCACGGGACTTGCTTTAAAAATAGTGCAGGACCACCTCGCCCAGGCTCTCAGGACAACAATGCAACAAATATTCTGTGGCCACATACTTAAAACCACGAGAGCTGGGCTGGGGATTTAGCTCAGTGGCTTAAGTGCCTGCCTGGCAAGCGCGAGGTTATGAGTTCGATCCCCCCAGGTACAAAAAACAAAAACAAAAACAAAAAAAAACCACGAGAGCTTTGAACGGTGAAACTTTGTCTTTGTCACAGGATTTGGATACGAAGGTTCTGGTCACACAAAGCTCAGCCGTGTGAGCTAAAGTAGTTCCATGTCTTCACAAGAAAATACAAAATTGAGTTATAACAATACAATCATTAAGGAGAATTCAGTCATGACGACATAGGCCGAAACCACATTTTTATACTCTTTACATGAAATTTGTTGAAAAATACACATATTGAATAGAAAGCTATTATTTAGCAGAATAGCCCATTAATGATGTGTCTATTTATTTTATATATAAAGTTATTTCTAAAAATATTAAGATTTGAGCTTTTGAGAAATACATTAAGAAATGTGAGCTATACGGTGGGTTTGTTATTGTTGTTGTTTGGTTTCTTGAGAGGGTTTCACTATGGAGTTCCGGCGCCATCCTCCTGCCTCAGCCTCCTGAGTACTGGATTACAGGCGTGCACCACAGCACCCAGGGTTTGGTGTTGATAAGTGCATGACATCTTGGTTTTAGCTGCCTGATGACTACAGAGAATTAAAATAGTATTTTCCTTTCTTTGATCATGTAAAAAAAAATCAGTGATGCCATTTAAAAACATTCTGGTTATTGGAGACTAAAGGAATTTAGGGGAAAACAGGCGTAGCACCTCTACTGGCCTATTTAGTTATAATATTCATAAGGGTATCTCAGGAAGAACCAGGCTTGATGACGCTGTTCACACTATCAGGTTTGTCCTGCATTTGTAACACACGTAGGGCTGTGCATCCCGAGCGGCCACGCCTGAGAAGCCTCCTTGGGCCTTCAGAGCAGCTGGTCCACGGCCCCTCCGTCACCTGCACCCTGGCTCCTTGACTCTGGCACCACAGCGCTGACTTCCACAGCGTCTTCCCAGCAAGCACTGCTCACACACGGCGCAGGCAGGGTCCTACGGAGCCCTGATCTCCCCTACCCGCACAGCCCTCTCGCGGGAACTGCTGGGTTCCATGGAAGGGACGCTTTCTGCAGGAGCTGCTCTGCTTTATGACTTTCTCTGGGCAGGAAGGTCCTTCTGCCAGCTTTGAGGAACTGACCTTCCATGGGGTGAAGGGGCCTCAAACCTGGCACCAAGGGCAGCTCAGCTGCTGAGAACCACCCCTAGCCAGTGGCCAGCAGGGACCCAGAGGCCCTGGTCCTTGATCATCAAGGAACCCCATTATGCCCACATCCGCTGAGTTTGAGAAAGAACCTCGAGCCTCCAAAAAGATGACAGCTCCACCCAGCACCTGATTTCAGACTGTGACACACCAGGCAGAGAAGCCGCCGAATTCCTCCTGGACTGCCGGCCCCTGGAGCTGTGAGATAGTAACTGCGTATCTTCTGCAATCACCAGCTTGTGCACACCAACAGAGAAGTATACACAGCAGGGTAACTAAACATGTATTTGAGCCCGTAAAGTAGAATATGTCAAGGATTCTATATATTAGACGGCTGAAACAAAGCTGGGTTTTCTGACCTAATGATTCTTTTGCTTTTATAATCTCACCTCCAAGTGTGAGGAATTTTTCATCATGGAGAACTTATTATCCTCTTGCTATGCTATTTTCCAAGTTCTTTTTCAGGAGAAGGTTTTAGTTAAAGTTTAAGAAAGAAAGACCAGCACTTATTAATAATACATAGGAAATTCAAGGTGTTGATGAGAGTTCTAGAGGTCAGTGGGATAAAGTGAGTTGCTACAATTAATATTTTATTAGCATGCTTACTACTAATCACAGTTCATGATTTTGAATTGAAATTTATAGAATAGAGACCAAATAGTAAAGGTTTGGGTCGTGGATTCCTACTTCACTACGTTCACCAAAGTTGTAGATTTGACTTCATCGTGTTTGGTTGAAACATATTTACCTTGTACTGTAAGGGCACAAATAGCATTTAAAATGGTGTTCTGCTCGTTCCATGAGAGAGCTTTCCCTCTGAATGTCCTGGGATGAAGCAGCTGTCGTCAGGAAAGGCTGAGAAGCCCTGGGTTAAACAAAGATAAGGTGGTTTCTTCAAGTGAAAGGTTGCAGGCCAGGGCCATAGCTCATGGCACAGTACCAACCACGGAAGCCTGAGGTCCTGAATCTGATACCAGGAACCAAAAAAAGAAAAGAAAAAGTCACAAAGCTGACCTGAGAATTCTTTGTTCTCAGAGCTTCTTGTGGAACCAGAACTGAGCAATACAGAAAAAATCAGCAAACAGAGCTGGAGAGGAACCCCACGAAGTTCTCAAAAGAGCAGAGCAACTTTCCTGTTGTATGACTGAGTCTATAATCGTGCACTTCATTGAGTCAAAACTGAAAATGCAGTATATCCCTGCAGATTTGAGGCTGCACAGAGCTAACACTTTTCTACCAATTCTACCTGGAATTTGAAGGACTGAGGATGAGGTTCCCCATCTGTAAAATCTTGAGCAACTGACTCCTTGTTCTACTAGGGAAAACTGTAAAAGAAAAATCTGCTGCCTTCAAAATTTCCCAGTGCATGTATGATATGTAGGGAGTTGGCTCGTCATTAGTCTTGCTACCCTGCAAATGACAGTATCTTCTAATTTCACTGACAAGTGGGATGCCAAATCCTTCCTCTGAAGCTCTCTGCACTCTCCAAGTTCATGGCCATCTGTGATAACCAGGAGAACCCAGTATGTTCCGTCCAGGGATTCTGTTCCCTTCACCCTCTTAACACAGCGCCTTGGCTTTGTCACCTGTGAAATGTGGCTGTAAAGAAGAACGTCCTTGTGACAGTTTGGAGCTGTCAAGGAAGATGATGTGCTCACAGTGCTGAGCAGACTGCCTGGCATATTGTGGCTCTTCCGGTCTGCACAGAGGCCTGGAAGGAACAACAGGATGTAGCTCAGGAAAGTGTTAGGCATTCTCCAAATGTGATAACTGGAGAAGCAACCCTCATTCCCAGAAAACGCAGATGGCCCCAGTGACACAGCCCCCCCCCCCCCAATCTGCACAGTGGAATGGATTTATTTAACTGGTGAAAAAAGTTTAAATTTAAATTGCACCTGAAATTTTCATGTATGACTTTACTTCCTCCATGATGTGATCATCTGATAGAAAATCGTTATCTTCTACACTTATTCTTATCTGAGTGTACACAAAGCTGTCTTTTTATCAGTTTCATGCCCAGAAAACTATTAGCAGGGACAGTTATTTAATCTAAAATTTGCATGTCATGAATGATGTATTTGGAACATACAGAACTAAGGTCAAAGTTTTAGTGACATTTCATTTCATTGTTTGGAAAAATTTATAAGTCTTGGGTTCTTTTGGCTCACTCTTCAGGATTTAATAGAGCCAGAAAATAAAAACCATGTACATTTTATCAACATCTTTTTGCTATAAAGATCCTATGTAATCCTATGGGATTACATATTTTTATTCCTTTGGAAAAATTACTGTGGGAAATTAATTATATTCCCTTAAATAAGAATACTTAAATGACTTTGTTCTTTATAACTCAGGTTGATTAACTGGATTACTATTAGGCATGAATGGTTCCTGCCAGAACTTACAGATAATGATGCAAATACCATAACACATCATAATTTAAATATTCATAGTTGTGAAAGGAAACAGAAAGCATTATCGC
>PVJX010049178.1:0-11187 GCA_004027295.1 Dolichotis patagonum
AAAAAAGTCATATATAACCACAATACAAGGTGATCTACAATGGTTACCATGATGTCTCAGCAGTATATAACAACATTAATAAAAACAAAGCATTGGAGACATTATAAGACTTCAAAAGCAAGTAATAATCAAACCAGAGTGGGTATCTTAATGAATCTTGTCATCTTCAGTGTAGTTGCCTATACTCTTAGACTTGATGGTATCAATCATAACAGATTTAAATAAAATCAGTCAATATAAAGTAGCAATCTAACAACCCAGATTCAAATAAGATCAGTCATAATAAGACAGTATAAGTTATAAAGTGCTTCAGATTAAGTTGATAGGAAATTAGGGATGATTACCATATTATTTGTTCTTATTTTTGGGATAGCTGACCATGTCCTCAAGTCTAGCGTAAGTAGACAAACTGGAACAGCTCATAATCCAACCAAGCATAGTGATGAGAATAATGTAAATTTTAAATCTTGTTATCCAATTGACAATATCCTCTTCCTCCTTTTTTAGACAATTTCTCCCCTTTCACACCCATAGGGTGCACTGCTTGTTTTGGGTCCCACTGCCTCCCTATATAGAGCATCTCAATGGACCCTATCTTCTGATCTACTCTGCCTGTGTTTCTCTCTGTTAATATTTCAAGGCCATCTATACTAGAGATTGCCACCAATCTTCTCTGCCTTATTTCTGCTATTCTGTTTTTCTGCCATTGGTTGTCTATTTTTCTGTTCCACTCCACTGTCTGCCCCGTTCACTGAGGCCTCTCTTCCATTGTTCCTGAAATGCTCCTATTCTTGTTTCCTCTCTCTCTAAAATGTCCTTCAGTATTTTTTTTAAATTTTTTTTAAAATTTTATTTAAAGAGAAAAAAAAAGCAATACAGAAAAACAGGTAGAAACAATACAAAACCTCAAAAAAAAAACATAAATCATTAGTTGACAAACCACATACTGTCCTCCCAAAAATAGCTGTTCATGTTACAAAATTAAGGCATACAAAGTGAACACACAATGAGGCTGCAGACAGAAAAAAAAGGATGGAATAAAGCCAATTGAGACAGTATAGTGAAATTGGCACAGAACATCACAGGAGGTCACCAGGACAACAGTAACAGGCAACATTGTATACCTCGTTGTCTTCACAATAGTTGTTCTTCTACTAGGTACAGCAAAATCAAAGAAACATACATTATAGAACATATCAACACAGAGTATTGAATAGGGCAACACCGTTTATCAGGACAAAGCAAAACGGCGATAAAAATATCTGCCTTCAGAGATAGTAGAAGGAAACTCCCCAGACTTGCTGTACCAAATATGGTCACCTGCTAAGAGATACCCAGATCCCTGGATCCCAATTGTTAACCGGGGCGGGGGGTATGTTTGGTTCTAAGCCCGTGCCCCGGTAGGCAGCAGGCTGGTTACTGGTTGGCTCGACGCCCTAAGTTCCAGCATGGTGCGGATCTCAGGAGACGCTCTTGCTTCTGGTTTCCCCACCCTGGGGTGGCCGCGGCTTGCCAGACCACAGTCACTTACCAGGGCAGCAGGCTGCTTACTGGTTGGCTCGGTGCCCTAAGTTCCAGCATGGTGCAGATCTCAGGAGACGCTCTTGCTTCTCGTTTCCCAGCCCTGGGGTGGCCGCGGCTTGCCAGACCACAGTCACTTTCCAGGGCGGCAGGCTGCTTACTGGTTGGCTCAGTGCCCTAAGTTCCAGCATGGCGCGGATCTCAGGAGATGCTGTCCTTCAGTATTTTTGTAGGGTTGGATTGGTGCTCACAAATTCTCCAAGTTCCTCTTTGTCATGGAAGCATCTTGTTTCTCCATTAATTTCTAGAGAGAGTTTTGCAGGATACATCAATCTGGACTTGTGATTGTTCTCCTTCAGGGCTTGAATTACTTCACTCCAAGCTCTTCTTGACCTGATGGTCTGTGTTGAGAAGTCTGCCATGATTTTGATGGGTTTTCCTTTATAGATGATCTGTTTCTTTTCTCCGATGGCTTTTAGTATTCTGTTCTTATATTGAATTTCTGAGATCTTGATTATTATGTGTCTAGGTGTAGCTCTCTTTTGGTTGTAGGTGGCTGGAGTTCTGTATGTTTTATACATCTGCATATCATTTCCTTTTTCTATGCTTGGGAAATTATCCTTAATGATTTCTGTGAATAGCCTTTGCAGTTCCTCTGATTTGATTCCTGCCTCTTCATTCACATGCTTTATTCTTAAGTTATAGATCTTCTTGTCATCCTCTAGCCTTCCAATTGTTACTGCCTGCTCCCTTGTTATTTTTAAGAGATCTTCCCTTTCATGATCATACATTGCAAGCCTGTGTTCAATTTTTGATAGTCCATCTTTGGTTTCTTTCAAGCAGTTTTGTCAGTTTTCTATGGAGTCTTTAGTTTCCTGATAATCTCTTTGAATTTACTTCATGAATTCTAGGTTTTTCTTGTTTTCTTCATTAAATGTTTCTCTCCTTTTGTGTTCCTCCATTCTTCTGTCTGTGTCTTCTTGAGAGGTGCCCAGCCTTTCTTTTATTAATCTACGTATCTCTTGTTTAATTTGAATTAATATTTCAGTTTTGATCCTGCTTACGAGGTCTTGAAGATATCTCTTTATGTCTGCTACCACTGTGTTTGATGTTGCATGTTTTCTGCCCTGAATCTCTTTTGTATTTACCTCTCCTGGATCAATGTTTTCAGGGTTGGGGGCTGGGGTTTTTTTCTTATTTCTCCCTCTCGTCATGTTTTTGGTTCCTTCCATACAAGTGTACAGTGTAATTCCCAGCCCCTTTGCTTGTTGGTTAAGGCTCCTCTGGAGCATGCAGGCTAGGGGCGTCTGTCCTCTGCCGGCAACTATCAGAGAGTGACGTTCAAGCAAGTGCAGTGTGCACTGGCTCCTCTCCTCCCGGCCTGTCAACCTTTGTAGGCCTCCACTGGGTCAGTGTGCGGCTGTGTTCAGGGAATTAGTTTGTAGCAACCCACTGGGTCCCAGCCAGGGGCATGGCCCAATCCAAGTAGATTCCACCAAACTGCTCGACAAGGGGAGCAACCAACTGAAGCCACTTCCTTATGGAGTTAAGGCTGTCCTGCCCAAATCCAACATGTCTTCCAGTTGGTTTCCCCTTTTCCATGGGAGGGTCTTATTTCCATCACTCACTGCATGTTGATGCTGGTCCCTGAGAACTGCTGGGTTCCCAGACCTCTGACTTCAGCACGGCTGTGGCAGAAATTCACAGTGCCTCTGCGTGGGTCGCGTGCAAGGCTGGGCTTGGGCGAGCTGCATGCAGGGATGTTCAGCTCCACGCTCTGGCCGCTCAAGACAGTCGCATCAGCATGGTTCGGTGGTCAGGTTGTTCTCGGGCAGGAATTCAGGCGGCTCGAGGAGCGCGCCATGCTTGCTGATCTTAGCTTCACTAATGGTAGCCCTGGGACCTCATATTTGAGTGGTTTTTTTAAACTTTAGTTTCTTCCTGGGTTGAGAGAGTCCATCTCTCTCTCGGTCTCTGCAGGGTGTTAAATTCTGGCATTTAAGGTGTCTCTCTCAGAGAGGATCTCTCTCTTCTGCTACCTACTGGTCCGCCATCTTTGGAAACCTCAATTATTTCATTTTTAAGATGCTATTGTGAAAGGCAATATTTCCATAATTTCTCATGGAGTTTTTTGTTTGTGTATGGGAATGCTATTAATTTTTGAGTGTTGCCTTTGTATCCAGCTATGCTGCTGAATTTGTTTATTACCTCTAGTAGTCTTTTAATGGAGTTTTTGGGGTCTTCTATGTAGAGTATCATGTCAACTGCAAATAATGATAATTTAAGTTCTTCTTTTCCTATTTTTACTCCTTTTATTTCTCCCTCTTATCTGAATGCTCTGGCTAATATTTCCAGAACTATATTGAATAGGAGTGGTGATAGTGGACATCCTTGTCTTTTTCCTGAATTTTAGAGTAAAGGCTTTCAGTTTTTGCCCATTTAGTATAATGTTGGCTGTTGGTTTGTCATAAATGCCTTTATGAGATTGAGGTACGTACTGTCTATTCCGAGTTTTCGTGGGTTTTTATCATGAACAGGTGTTGGACTTTATCAAAAGCTTTTTCATCATCTGTTGAGATGACCATGTGGTTTTTGTTTTTGGCTCTGTTGATGTGGTGTATTATATTTATTGATTTGCATATGTTGAACCATCCCTGCATTCCTGGAATAAATCCCACTTGGTTGTGGTGTATAATCTTCTTGATGATTTGCTGCATTCTATTTGCCAATATTTTATTGAGAATCTTTGCATCAGTGTTCATTAGTGAGATTGGTCTATAGTTCTCCTTTTTGGTTGGGTCTTTTTCTGGTTTTGGTATCAGAGTGATACTTGCCTCCAAGAATGAGTTAGGAAGGACTGCTTCTCTTTCAATTTCATTGAAGCATTTAAGGAGTATTGGTGTTAAATCTTTTCTAAATTTCTTATAGAATTCAGCTGTGAATCCATCAGGACCTGGACTTTTCTTTGTTGGTAAGTTTTAAATCTGTTTTCAATTTCAGTAGCTGATATTGGGTTATTCAAAATTGTTATGCTTTCTTGATTGAGCTTTGGTAGTTCATATGTTTCTAGAAATCTGTCCATTTCCTCTGTGCTTTCCACCCTATGTGAGTAGAGATTTTCAAAGTAGTTGTTCATCATCTTTTGAATTTCCATGGCATCTGTAGTAATTTCCCTCTTTTCAATCCTTATTGCGTGGAATTGAGTTTTTTCTTTCTTTTTCTTGATAAGGTTGGCCAAAGGTTTATTAATTTTGTTTATTCTCTCAAAAATCCACTCTTTGATTAGTTAATTATTTGTATTTTTTTAGTTTCAATTGCATTAATTTCTGCTCTAATCTTTACAATTTCCTCTTTCTATAAGTTTTGGGTTTGACTTGGTCTTCCTTTTCTAGAAGCTTGAGATGTAGCATTAGGTTATTCATCTGTGTTCTTTCCATTTTCTTGATGTGACTATTTATTGCTATATATTTCTCTCCTAGGACTGCTTTCATTGTGTCCCATAGGTTACGGTATGTTGTATCTGCATTTTCATTGTATTGTAGGTATTGTTTTATTTTTTCTTTGATTTCATCTGTAACCTACTTGCCATGCAGAAGGTTGTTATTTAATTTGCATGTATTTATGCAGGCTTTGCAATTTTTTTGCCATTGATTTCCCATTTTAATGTGCTATGGTCAGATATTATGCAGGGGATAATTTCACTTCCTTTGCACTTAGTTAAGAATATTTTATTGGTTAATATATGGTCTATTTTGGAGAAAGTCCCATGTGCAGCTGAGAAGAATGTATATTCTGATGTGGTTGGGTGGAACACTGTGTAAACATCTACTAAGTCCATTCACTTACAGGTATGATTCAGTTCTGTTATTTCTTTGCTGACTTTTTGTCTAGTTGATCTATCTCTTTGTGGCAGTGGGGTGTTAAGGTCTCCTATTACAATTATGTTCTTGTGTATTTGGTTTTTCTTGTCCATTAGTATTTGTCTTATATAGTTGGGTGCTCCTGTATTTGGTGCATATATATTTATAATTGTTAGTTGTTCCTCTTGTAGTTTTTCACTTACAAGTATGTAGTGACCTTCTTTATCTCTTTTAATCATTTTAGGTTTGAAGTTCACTTTGTCTTCAAACAGAATAGCTACCCCTGCTTTTTTCTGGGTGCCTATTGAATGGAATACTGTTTTCCATCCTTTGCCTTGTAACCTATGAGTTTGTTTTTGAGTCAGATGTGTTTCTTGTATACAGCATTTTTGTGGGATCCTGTTTCTTGATCCATTCTGTCAACCTGTTTCTTTTGATAGGTGAATTGAGCCCATTTACATTTATGGATATCACTGATATGTACTGCTTGACTTTGCCATGTTGTGTTCCTATTGTAAGTTTCCTGCTTTTCTCCCTTGTTTAATTTCTTGTCCATCCTGGTGGTTTCTTTCTGTTGTTGTTCTGGAGATTGTGATCATTTTTATCTCTACCTAACATGTCTTTCAGATGAGAAGTTCAGCGTGAGGAAGTAACCGCTTGAACTAAAGCCGACCCACTCGCATGTCTTTCAGCACTCTTTCTAGGGTTGGTTTGGTGGACATGAATTTCTTCAGTTGTTCTTTGTCATGGAAGTATCTTGTTTCTCCATTAAATTTGAAAGACAGTTTTGCTGGGTACGTCAGCCTGGGTTGAAAGTTGTTTTCTTTTAGGGCATGAAATACTTCACTCCAAGTTCATCTTAACTTGAAGGTTTGTGTTGAAAAGTCTGCCATGATTCTAATAGGCTTTCCTTAATAGGTGAGTTATGTCTTTTCACTAACAGCTTTTAGTATTCTGTTTTTATGCTGTATGTCTGGGATCTTAACTATTATATGTCTGGGGTGTAGATTTATGTTGGTTGTGACTGTTTGGAATTCTGTAGGCCTCACTTATTTGTAAATCAGGTTTTCCCCCATGTTTGGGAAATTTTCTGCTATTATTTCTGTGAATAGTTTAGTTACGTCATTTGTATTGACTCTTGCATCTTCACTGACGCCTTAGTCTCATATTTTTTCTCTTGACACCATCTTGAAGCTGCTGGATTGTCATTTCATGATGCTTTGTTGTTTTTATAAGTTCTACCCTTTCATGATTGCTATCTGCGATCCTGTCCTCAAGGTCTGAAATTTTATCTTGAGCTTCATTTAAACAGTTTTTGTTTCTTGGCTATCTCTTTGAATTTGGTTCATGGATTATGCTTATTTTCTACATTGTTTATGCAAAGTTTCAATCAATTTCCCATGCTCCTGTATTTTTTTAATCAATTTCTTCTCTATCTATGTGGAACAACTCATTTACTAAGGTTGTTATTTCTGTATTTACATAAGGCATTATTTCTAATTTGATTTCCTCTAAAGCCTCATGGATTTGTTTTTTTATTTCATTTGCTATCTTTTCAGAGATTTCTGATGTATGACTTTTAAAGTCCTCTATTTCAGTGTTTCTGTACTTGCTCCTGATGGACTAGATCTTTGAGATGACATTTGCTTTTTTGTTTTGTCATTTTCACCTTTTGGGTAAATATTTGGCTTTTCAATCCCAATAGTCTCAACTGTCCATAATGTGAATTTTAGGGTCCTAATTTCTAGGTACCATAATGAAGAGGAGAGCCAGTCACCTGAATTCCTCCTGCAGGGCCTGTTGGGTGAGTCCTATATTCTTCCTGGGATGACTAGCCTAGAAATATTGATGTAGGTCAACTCTTAGTTCCTGCTGTTGCTATGTCCTCAGGTTGTTGCAGGTCACCAGAGCTCCCTGTCTATAGTGTTTGTGTCAGCTGATTGTGACAACTGGGTGTCTCATAAACTCTTTTAATTTTCTCCAAGTTGGGGGAGTTATTGGCACACTCTTTAACCTATTTGATGTTCTTTGTGTGGAGGAGAGGGTTATCCACTCTCTTGCCAGGTTTGCCAAGGTCTTACAGTTGGAGGGAGCTTTACTTCTGCTCCTATTTACCCACTGCAGATCTCTATTTTAGGGGCAAACTCACCACACTGACTGAAGCCTGCTGAGGTCTTCTGTTTGGGTGAGGGGTTCCTGAGTCTCCCATCGAGCCAGCGTGGTAATCCACTGTAGTCCAATGTTCTGGGAGAAGGGGTTGTATACAAAGATTAACCACAGTACTAGGTCCAGGAGGTGGGGGGTTCCCCAAGAGGAGGGTCTGTCGCAGCGGTCCAGGTTTCCCAGGCTTTCTGGGCTGAGGGGTGTCCCTGTGGCAGCAGTCTGAGGCAGCTCAGTCTTGCTGAGGGCATCCCAGGTATTCTGGGCCCAGGGGCGGGCCCATGGCTGTGGTCTGAGGTGACCCAGGAATGTGGGGCTGACGGGTAGGCCTGTGGTGGCAGTCTGGGGTTGCCCAGGTGTGCCAGGCCTGGGGGCAGGCCATGGCAATAGTCTAAGGTGGCTCAGTTGTGCTGGGGGCCTCCTAGGCATTCTGGGCCAAGGGGTGGGCCTCTTTCCTAGCATCCAATGGTTTCTTCATCTTCCACCAACATGTTGGAACTCTAGGTTTTCAAATCCAGGCATTTAATCAAATATTTTCATGTCACCATCTTTTGCTCCTTTGATACTTTCCCAAAGACACCTCTTGAGTACAATATTACTGCACTAACTGAAACAAGATGACCAGAAGAAGAGGTAATAATTAACATTTCTTGAATGCCTGTTATCTGCAAGCCACTTTGTGAAGGGATTTACACTGATCATTGTATTCAAAAATCAAAGCCAATCTGTAGCAACCCCATTTTACAGATGGGGAAATCATGCCACAGAATTTTGTTCAAGGTTCCACACCCAAGAGTTAGGAGCCAGAATTTAAATGCAGCCTGTCTTATCCCAGATAATATATCATCAGGTAACTTTATTGTTATTTTTTCTTCCATTAGTACTCTCAAATAAAAATGGCTGTTTGGAGTTAACATTTAGATAGATGGACTGTATTATGTAGTGTTTGATTTGTGTCGGATTTTCTGGAACTAACCTTCAGCTGGCCCTGGCCAAGAATCACTGCTGCTTAAAATCAAGAAATGTATGATATTATTCCCTTTTCTCCCCACAGAGGCATAGCTGGAAATGCCTCTTTTAAATATCATTCTTAGGTCAAAGTTGTTTCTTTTGTACTCAGTGGTAAAAACTTCAAGGCTTCTATTGATTTGAACTTGCCCAGGATCCTACGAAGATGCTGTCTTGCCTCTGGCTAAATGTATCCCTGAAACCAATCTGTTGCAGAGGTGAAAGTCACTTTCCATAGATAAAACAATGTATTTTAATTTATCTCTTTTGGATGCAAAAAGAGTGGCTTAGCAAATAATCTCATGCAATGCACCATTTATTACAAGGGTACACATGTACAGGAAGCCAAGAAAAAGTGAAAACAGACATGGAAGGGCAGGGCCCTCGGAGCGGGTGGGGGGGGATAGAATCAGATCAGCGGAGCTGATTCTATAGCTGGAAATCAGTGTAGCTCAGCCCCTCTGAAACCCTGATTCTGCTCCTCTCTCTGTTCAGCCTTCTCTGCTTTATCTGCATGTATTTGCCTGCCTTAGATATTCACTTAGAGTAGCTTTTTATCTATTTTATCTTTGTTTTACAGGAAACAAATATCCTCCTTGGTGAAGGATGAAGAAAGCAATAGATGCTAGGAAGGACAGTACAAATATCTGGCATCCTGTAGGAAAATCCCTACTATAAACATACAGAATCCACCAAAAGTTGTATATATACTTCTGGAAAAGAAAAATAGAATGATGCTTTTCCAATGCATGGTTTTACATTCACATGGGGGACCCTAGATGATAATATGTATATATATGAAAACCCACTACACTGTCAGCTCAGAGAAGAAATTGAAAATGCCTGTGCAGCAATTGCAATGACCAAAAAATTTTATCTTTGTTTTACACAAAAATATAAATGGAGCAACAGGAACTCTGACTTCAATCTCTGTTACGAGCTTTCAACAGCTTTTTCCACACTTAACGGCTCTATCTCAGTATTTCTTGGTTTAAATGACAAGAAGAAGGCATTAGAATGGAAAAGTTTGTATTTTCAAGTCAAATCTTTTATGATGGGGTTCAGGACACACTGTCCTCAAATATGGCAACTTGATATTTAAGGATAGGTGAAGCGTTTTCCCCTCACACTTACTCATCTGAAGCAGTCTGAAATACTAGCTGACTTTCCCTGGCAGTAGCTCACAAGATTTTCATTCCTTAGGTGCCCATTCTACACTTAGTGAAAAGGGACACTCTTATCTTTAAAGAACACAGGGATGCAGAGAAGAATTTGAACAAAGAGGTCTTGCCTCCAGCCATCTATTTCTAGTAGAAATAAACTCGTTTTCCATTCATATTTCTCCAGACCTAAGCATCAAACCTAAGCGTAAAAATGCTCTAGTTTCCCTATTTTTTTTTTTTATAGAACAATTCTTTTTTTTTTTTTTTTTTTTTTTGTACCGGGGATGGAACTCACAACCTCGCACCGTCTCTCTATTGATGCTAAGCTATAGTAGGTCTCTATGCACTGACTCTAAACACACATTACCCTGTCTCTAGACCAGAGCCACTAGAGCCACCATGCTGTAGGACAGAGGTTCTTAAAATTCTGACTCCAGAGCTGGCCTATATACTTCTGAAATGCAGTAAGGATTACTAGATAAGTGAAATGAAGAAAGTAAAGACATATAAATCACAAAGACCAGTATTGATTAGCTTCAATTAATGTAATAAGACAATGTAAATTTAAAAAGAACTACAAAACTGTTTCCTTCATTCACAGTAGTATAGACCATTGATATATGGAATTGTTGTTTATTGTACTTACAGCTTTCTGCCATTTCTAAGTCATAACTAAATTTAAAAATGAGTGAGACAGAAAATCTCACACTTAATGTGCACCTATTGCATACTCTGAAAATATTTTTTTTTACAGAATGATTTGCATTTTATTAAAAATATGATTGTATGTGTGTATACAGAAAAAAGACTAGAAAGAAAAACATCAAGATGTCAGCAGTGGTGGAATTACAAGCAACTTTTTTTTTACTCCTTAAGTTTTTTTCTATATTCCAAATTTATAATAAGTACTCTACTCCAAATTTACACTAGAAATATTAAAGAAATTATTAACAGAATCAATTTCTAGGAAATAAAGTCAAAGTTGAATTTTAAAATTCTTTATGCTTTCCAAAATATTTTCCCATATTTCATGCTCTGGTTAGGTACTACACTTTAAAAGAAACCAATAAAGAGCCTTTTTTACTGGGAACCCAGAACACCTAGGGAACAAGCTGCTATTTTAAGGGTTTAGTGATTAAGTCACCTGCTGGGAACAGGTGTCAGATTAGCAGAAAATGACATAGTGTCCTCCTCTTCCTCTCCCAGGATCAGAGGACCACCTATTGCCCTTCCACTCTTTCTTCTCTATGCACCCACTTTTGAGAATGAGGAATTAGCAGGGCTTTTGACCTTGATCTGTAATCTGTAGTTTCAACTCTGTTATGCTGCTTCTCTGTAGCCTGGAATCAGGAGGGTTTACAAGTAGGTAGGCAAGGCCAACCTGTTAAACTTAGTAAATATTTCATGGCTGGGAGAGATGAGTCCACATAAGAAAGCTCTTTCTAAAATAAGTACTTGGATCCCTTTGTGTAAAG
>PVJX010049179.1:0-11179 GCA_004027295.1 Dolichotis patagonum
TGATCCATATTAGTGGGCTAAAAATTAGAAAAACTATTGTACTCAAATTTACCTTGGAGAATGAAAACATAGATGGGATTGTGCATGGCATACACCATTGTGGGTCTGACCATGGTAGTCCCTATAGGATTTGGGAACAAAGATGTTATCCTCAGCAATCTTTCAGTTGTGACTAATTTTTCTTGTTTGGACAATTCAATGCCTAAGATATGTATGGGAGTGTCAAACATTATATTGATTTCTTTTTGGTGGTGATGGGGATTGAACCCCAGGGCCTAATATGTAATAAGTGCATGTTCTACCACTGATTTACCCACCCCCGAGCTTAAGTATAAGATTTTAGAGTTAAATGACAGAAAGGTCTGTGAAATTCATTTGCAGTCAACTGAAATATAGCATGAATTTTGCTATGGATAGAAATGGTGTTATACATGACAAATGGATAGTGACCTATGACATATACTTATCTGTGTGCCAAGACCCATGTTGTGGGATAACAAATGATTCTGGCTGTGGAAGTCTGAAACAAGTCCTTTGCTGCAGTTAGAACAGGGTCCCTCCAAAACCCTAACCTGGTGACTCTAGACAGTCTATTTCTACTTAAGGTTGGAGTCCAAGATGAACCGTGATATAGGAATAGTGAGGGAACTGGTAAGGAGATAGAATGGAGGCTGGGAACAGTTTAAGGCCCCAAAGAAAACACTAATTCCCATGAGTTTCCTAGTCTCCTCCCCTTTGTTCTGAATAGAGCTATTATGGGATATAAAATAGGGATTGGGTCAAAACTCGGGAAGCATTTGCTCCAAGTATTTACTCCAGTCAAATGGAAAATACCAAGGTAATGCTACCAATTCGGCCAGAGTTCTTCCACTCAATTCATGATACAAATCACAGGATGCAAATAACAACCAAAATTAGGCTTTACTGGGGCTTCTGATGAAAAATAAACAAGACAGGACACAGAACAGCGATCTAGGTATGGCTGGCTCCTCTGGGCAGGCAGGAAGAAAGCTCATACAGTCTGGAATGTTCACTGTCACCATCCTAGGAGTGGTCAGAGATGCCCATTCTATGCTGTAAGCTTCAAGGGGAGCAACTATGCTGTGGTATTGACAGTAATGCAGGCACTTGAAAGCCAGATACTGCTGGTCCAGACTTGGCATTGGCACTAGTGTCTCCCTGCTTACCTCGGGTCTTCACTACTCAGTGAGTGACATAGTGTTGCTTCCACTAAGCTTCTCCATCTTCTTTTGCCTTTTCCTTCCTGAACTAACTGTGGATGTCATTTCATTTCAATTCACAAGGTCATTTCATTGCTATGTAGTAGAGGAAGATGTTGAAACCGTAAACAAAGCCAAGGGAGGCAGGCATATCAAGACACTTCAGACTGTCTAGAGCTGATCACAGAGCACACATTCCCTGACTTTTGGAATAGTTTAAATTCCCGAAGAGATGCATGGAATTGGTGCATGTGCAGTGGCACAGGAGTTGAAGTAGCATGATAAAAGGGAAAAGTTAAAGTTAGAAATCAACTTTAAGCTTGTAAGCAATCCAGACAATAGACATCAACCCAAATGCTTTAGGAGACAATTAGTTTTAATTGGCATCATGTAAAGAAGTATGTTGAGAGGTGGGTGTGTAATTTGCACAAATAATATAGAATGTCACTGTTTCCAATGTATCATCCACTTTGTGTAATACAGTAAGTCCTCGACTTGTGAACGAGTTCCGTTCTGGGAGAATGGGTATAAATCAGATTCATTTGCAATCAGAAAGATGTCTCATACAGTACACCTGTGAAAGTTCACTGTCCAAATATTCATAAGTCAGGGACTTAGTGTGTAGTACTGGAGATTAAACCCAGGCCTTTGCACCAAGCTACACCACCAGCCTTTTTGTTTTTTATTCTGAGACAAGATCTTGCTAAATTGCCAAGGCTGTGCTTGAACTTGCAATCCCCTACCTCAGGCCCCCAGGTGGTAGGGGTTACAGACATGCATCGCCACCCCTGGCTATATTTCCAATGCATTTATAATCCCTGTGTGTACTCCATGCAGTAGGAATGGAAGAATATTTCTGGAAGACTCTTACCAGCAGGCGGAGCAAGGCAGAGACGATGTGCTGAGCTCACAGTCTTTTAGGTTTATGCTTAGAAAACTTCATTTTCTTCACTCACGTGCTTATCTTCAGCAAGATGCACTATTAGTTGTTTTGCCAGGGGGCAGTGAAGAGCAACAAATCGCAGTTTTAGCCGTGTCTGTACCAGCGTTTTCTAAGCACTTATTTGAATGTTCACACACGCTCTCACCTTGTCCCCTAACTAGAAGCCTATTTAGAGGATGGCAGCCTCTTAAAAACAAGTTCTAGACTTGAAATCAAAAAATGCTGCAGAGTTTGTCATCCTGTACTTGAACCTGCCTAAGGCTAAGTCACGTTTTCTCTAGGAAGCGTGACGGATGCTTTGAGTTCCTCTAGAACGTGCTACACAAATATCAGGGGTAATTATTGTGGGGTGAGGTGGCCGATGGTTTGATAAAACGCACAACTCTCCCAAACTAAGCAAGGAGCTAATTTCTTACACTTAGGTGTTTAGAAGGAAAACCTCAGGTAACATTTTAGAGATAGGGAACAGGTGCCTCTGCCCTTTAGCATGGAACGATCTGAAATGGCCACTGGATATATATACAAATAACATCTATCGCTGCCGAAAAAGCTATTCAAATCACATTGCTCCTCGGCTGAAAAACCCTCAGTGGACCCCCTGGCCACTGGAAGTCAGTGTGAGCTCTTCAGCACTCAAGGCCCTGCCCAGCTTTCCCTTCTTCCTCCTCCACACACCCTTAGATCAGTTTTGCCCGCCAGGACTTCGTGCTTTTACAAGAGTCTTAAGTGCCTGAGCCGGAGCAGTTGCCCGAGTGCAGGGCGAGGTAAAACTCATCTACCGACATCCACGTTCTTTCCCACGCCTGCCCGCCCACTGCTCCCCTCACCCCAGCTGCATTTTGTCCTGCAGTCAGCACCTGGTTTTCATCACAGCACGTTTCCTTCTCTAGCGGTTGCCGAGCTCAATTCTGCAGGATGCTGCGAGGTCAGTGGATGTTTCTAACCAGGTCTACAGTGCTAAACCCACAATGCTAAGTCCTAAGGACAAAACGAGGAAGGTATATCCCCAAAGATTCAACCTCTCGATCTGGCACACACTCCAAAAGAGAGGAGAGGGTCGAACTGGTGGGGAGTACGCACATCCCTTTGGCTTTGTAAAGCACCCACAGACCAGTGGCCATAAAGAATGGAGAGAGGGGCGGGCCTAGGCGGAGGCTGGCCAATGACAGGCGCGAGGCGGAGGCTGAGGACCAATGGGAGCCCCGCAGGCAAGTCTCACGGTTTGGCTGGGCTATAGAAACTCCCATGCTCCCTCTGACCCCAGGATTTGTGGGTGCAGCTAGTGCTTCCCCAGCCAGCCGTTCTGAAGCTCCCACACCTGACAGCGCAACCATGGTCAGCGGGAAGCTGAGGGCATTCAAGGGGTCGAAGAGGAGGGAAGCTGCTTAGGGGAAGAAGCCGGAGGGTGGGAAAGGGCGGCCTGCGCAGAAAGAGGAGCGCCCAGGCAGCCGGGGTGCAGGTGGGATGTTCTGATTCCAGGTTGGTTGGGGTTCACGGTAAGGGTGGGGTTGCAGGGAGGCTAGGGACGCCCGGGAATTTCAAGCACAACTTTTCTATCGCCTTCCCTACTCTAGCAGATTCAAACTGGGAAGCCCCTGAGCGCCCCAAAGCCCTGCGGGTCTGGGCAGAGTGGTGGAGGGAAGCAGGTGTGGAGATTGGTGCTCTGCGCTCAAGCTCGGGGCGCGGTGTTGGTCTGCGCTGGAGACCGGAGGGGAACTAGGATTCGCCTATCTATAGATCTGCCGCTGCGATCTGGGACCAGGAGGTGCCCGCCTGGAACTGCAGTCCCTGACTCTAGGACAGCACCTTTCAGTCCTGTTGACACATGGCTCTGAGGCTGTCTCAGAGGATGGGTCCTATCAGTAACGGCGAACCTTTTAGAGCTTTCAGTAATACAGACAGCCTGCTGAGGCTCGCGTGCCAGTGGTGGTTTCACCACCGCTGGTTCCTAATGGTTGCCACCATCCTGGTACCTCGTCCTGCTGCAAGTGGGAGGTGCTCAGTCCTTCCAGACAGACCTCTGGACTGCAAATTGGGGCTGGGGGATGAGAAGATGGGAAGGTCTGGGATTGACCATAGTGGGATTGACCTCAGTGAGGAGGATTGAAGGATGGGATGGGTCTTGAATGTTATTGTTTGGATTAAACTATCTCTACTGCAGTGGACAGTGACAGGTGTCTAGTGTAGGTTAATATGACCCCACCCCCACCCCAGAAGAAAAAAGGCTGTGGATGATCCTTCAGAAGAATTGGCTGTAACTTCTTCAGGTAATCCGCCAGCCTGATCAAGGCCTCCTGCCTGCTAGAGTGGGAAGAAGACACAGAGCCATTGCCATGGGCGACCTCTGGACCTAGGTCCCAGTGCCTGAACTCCTGGGTGCCCTGTCTTGGTATTCAAGACCCTGAGACTTCCCAAGCCACCACAGCTAGCAGAAAGGCCACTGTGCAGCAGGACTTGGCTGCATGACTTTGGCTTCCTCAAGTTCCTACACTAGAAAGACACAGCCACTTCTTCATAGGTCCTGAGCAACCGAAAGGAAGTGAGACCCTGGAAGCAGCTCGGCTTCAGGTGTAAGAAAGCCTGGAAAAAGAAGCCAGTCTTTCAAGTTTAAGAGTAGATAATACAGCAGTGTCAGCCTTCTGGAAGGAAAGATAAGGGCTGCTCCCAGGTAAGGCTTTTCAGGAACCCCAACCCCTCGCCCATGGCTCACAGTGTGTGTCTCTGTCCCCACCAGTCAGAATGCATCTTCATTCACATGGGCAGGCTGGGGTGCAGATGGCCAAAGCCTGCTGGGAGCTCTATTGCCTGGGGCACCATATCCAACCTGATGGCACCATGCTCAGCAATGAGACCCTGGAGAACAGCAATGACCCCTTCAACACCATTGATGAAACAAGGGCCTGCAAGCACGTGCCCTGGGTTGTCTTTGTGGACCTGGAGTCTGCCATCGTGGGTGAGTGGGCAGCCCACATTTTTTGCCAACCCTAAAGTCGGTGGAAAGCTCTGTGAAGTGGGAAAGCACTTGGGATGCAGGTGGCCCTCTGTCAAGCACAACAGGAGTCCAAGATGTGTTGCTCTTATTTAGATGCTGTCTTCAGAAGGGGCCCTGGGGACTTCCTGTCCCAGGAGGGAAATTGGTAGCACAGTTTTATCTGGAAAATAACAGATGTTTGAGTCAGACATAGAGTGAAATGGACACAAACAGAAGCTTCAAATGTTCTTCTCCCTACCCTCAGGCTCGAAGATAGCTTTGCCTAAGGAACTGGGAGCTCCTCACCCTAACTGATATAGGGCACCTTTCAGGATTGGGCCTTGGTGAGCCCGGCTGTTGCTTGCTCCCATGGGCTTTTCTGCTTCCTCCCTTCTGCACCTGGAGCTCCTTAGTTCCCGTTTGTGAAGGTTTTACCCTACCCCATCTTTCCAAAGATGTCGTTTAGGAAATTAAACTGTTGACTTGGTTGTCTGCATCAATCTATATTTTTAGCCTACACAGAAGTGATTCCTTTACATACAGAGTCCTCACTAAGCGAAGTGAAGTGGCTGTGAAATCAGTGAAAATGGTCTGCTCAAGGTGGCCCCTCACTTCCTCCTCAGGAGCAGGTGGCACCAGGCTTTAGAAGTGGCCTCTGGAGTGAGATGGGACACACTCTGTTGTGCAGTCACACCTAGGGGAACTTAATAGAGGCTCTAAGACCATGTGTCATCTTGGGGAATGAGACCAGCATCTCTTACCTTTTCCCTTTCTTCTCCTCAAGACAGGGTAAGAGCTGGCACTTAGGCACCTCCTCCACCCTGAGCAGCTGATATCTGGCTAGGAAGACACTGACGACAGCTACGGCCATGGCCACTATACTACAGGAAGGGAGATCATTGATTTGGTGGTGGAGCAAATTGGAAAGTGGTGAGCAGGACCAGGTGCCTTTGGCACCTGCAGACATTTCCTGCATCCTTAGCCTCTCTGGCCTGGGAGGCTGACGGAGCACAGGAAAAAGGGGCCCACCTCCTGTGGATGGCACCTGACTTCATTCCTCTGTGCACTCAGCTCTCCCTAGGGGGGGCTCTGTGCTGTGTCCAGGGAATGGATCTAGGGTTGGAAGCCTGAATAACTTGCTTTGCCCCAGAATTTGTGGAGTCAGACTTTTGTCCTGCTAGTTACTTACTCGTCAGGTCTGTTTGATCCAAGACTTCTTTGAATGTTGATCCATCTCTAACAGCTGCTCAGTTTGCCTTTCTTAGACTCCTACATAGACCTTTCCAGCCAAGAGAGGCTCTGCTTAGCTCTCAACCACTCTCCACTTTGCCTGTCCCCTGTCCAAGGCACTGAGAGTGACACCAGCTGGGAGCTAGTACTCTAACTCTGCTGCTCTAAGGGATTGTCTACAGTCTCTCCACTGCTCAGTAGAGATTGAGGGAGTAACCTAAGGCATGGTATTGTATGTTTCCCCACGCTCCTTCTAGAGTCAGACCTTTTTAAGACTGTCATTTCTCACTTATCAGGTGCAGTTCAAGGTTTTTCTAGTTTAAAGGAACCACTATTATCAGAATCAGCTAGGGTATTTGGCAAACCTGCAGATCCCTGGGTTGCAGTCTATGGCAGGGCCAGGATATTTGTATATATTCGACCCCCACCCACACCCTCCTGTATATAAGTGGCAAAGCAACACAGCTGAGCACGCCAGATTTATGACTGCAAATTCTGTGCCTGTATCACCCCTACCACTGCACATGACACTGCCTTCCACAGGTCAACTGCTTTCCAAGACCATCAAGGCTCTATGAAGTATTTTCTGTCCTCCATAAGAGAAGCAAGAGGACATGAGAGAACTTTTGGAGAGAATGATGGAAATTTCTGTATCTTGATTGATTATATAGATGCAATGCTGGTCAAATCACTTTTATAAAGTACACATACTTAAGTATAAACTGTTTAATATACAGACAAACATGCAATGATAGTTAGGTATAGACCCCCTTTAGATGAAGTTGTCTGTGGGAAGGGCTGGGGAAAAGGAACATGTCATCTGCTTTCTGCTTCTTCTTAGTTGGGTATCAATTAGCAGCCCCCCACCATGGTGCTTGGGGACCAAGAGGACCTGGCTGCTCTGGAAAAAGATTATGAAGGAATGGGAAAGGGCACGGACTCCGTGGATAAAGAGGACGAGGGCAGGGAGTACTAGGCAGTCTGGGCACCTCCAGTGTCTGATTGTTCACTCTCCAGCTTTGTGACACTACTTCCTGGTTTCTATAACTACCTGAAGTACACTTGGTATCCCAACTGGCGTGGAATTTTCCCAGGTGTTGGGCCTTCCTGACATCCTTTGTCATTGCCCTCAGTTAAGGGACAGGTTGGCTTCTGTCTCTGGGAACCCCTTACTAGGAAAGCCTATAGACTGGTGCTGAATTCTGCTATGAGCAGACAGCCCTACGGCTGTTCACCACCTCAGCCCTAGGCTCTGCCCTACGCTTTGGCTTCCTATGGGACCCTGTGTACACTCCTTGTCCCAGCCCACCCCACCCCAAAGAAAGGTTAGCCCTCCAGAGGGCCCGTAAAAACTGCCAAAAATTACCTACCCCTAGCATTCAGGGCTGGAAACTTCTCCCTTTCCGTGCCTGCAAGTGATCCAGCCTTATTAAAACCTGGTCTGTCTCTGCATGGCTGTCAGAGGGTGATGGAGGTCGAACTCTCAGTCCAATCTGCAGCAGCCATCTTACAATTTAGGGCTTTACCTTGACGCCTTATAAAGCTATAGAGTGCGAGAAACAGGATTCCAAAAAGCAAGGATCTTTTGCCTGGGCTGTGTGGTATCCGGGATATGGGGTAACATGCCTATGTGACTTTTGGTAAGAAACTCTGGATCTTTATTCTCAAAAGAGCCCCTACTGAAGGAGTTAGGAACCGTCCTCAGAACAAGCAGTACCAGGCCACATTTGAGCTTCACAATTTGACCTTTTTTTTTTTGTTTTTTGGACTGGGAATCAAACTCAGGACCTTGCATTTGCCAGACAGGCTGCATGCTGCTGAGCTAAATCCCCAGCCCCAGAATTGGGCATATTAAAAGTAGGAGTCTAGCTGGGCACTGTGGTGCATGCCTATAATCCCCACACTCAGAAGGCTGAGGCAGGAGGATCACCACAAGTTCAAGGCCACCCTCAACTATATAACAAGTTCAAGACCAGCCCAAAGTGAGGGGAAATAAAATCATAGAAGATTCTGACAGTAGCTAAGGGCTCCTCTTTAAGCACTTTCTCTTCTGAGTTCTCCATATTATGATCTTCTGTTCCTGTTCTAAGTGATCACTTCTTTATGTCTCATGGCTCTTCATTTCCCCCAAATTGAGCTTTTTTGAAGACATTCATTTGCAATGATTAACTATTCCAGTTTTCTCCCTAGCAAAGGCCTCTCCATGCTTGTGTTTCTCCTCTTCCCCTTACGGTTCCAGTGTTTTGGAGCCCACACAGTTGTCTCTGTGAATCTGGGCTTTGGGTGCAGGCCACCTGCACAAAGTACCCCTCAGTACCCTCTGCCTCTCGCTGATTGTGTCCCTGCTTTTCATCCATACTCAGAAGCTCTTAAGCAGAGGTCAGAGGTCAGAGGGTGTCATTCACTGTGTACAAGTACAACTTTGTCCTCATTCTCAGCTGCTAAGCTCTCAGTGAGACCTGAGTGTTCTGAGGGATAGGCAGGCCCTGGGCTCGATGGAAGGGCTTCCTGCAGAAGGACCCACATATTGATTATAAAGGCCTAGGCTTATTGCTATTATCTCTATAGAACAAACCAGTGGTCTAAAAAAACCCACCACTTATTCACCACTGCTGCTTTGACTTGCAAAGGGCTTGGTGGTGGTGGAGGCTCACACTGTCTCTAGCTGTGGGAATGGCTGAGGTGACCTAAGATGGCCGCACATATCTGAGGCGTAGGCTGGAGTAGCTGAGAGTACATTGGGCCTCCCGTTCATTCTCCCCACTTTTCCATCTCCCCAGGGTTTCCCCACAGTGGTGTAGCTGGACTTTACATTACAAACAGTTTTCAAAGAGTAAAAATAAGCTGTGAAAGCTTAAGGCCTAACCAAGGTAGAGGAGTTGGCTCTGGAGTCCCAGTCACTGGGGCATGGGACAGGGCCACTAGGGCAGGAGGAGCACAAGTTCAAGCCTAGTCTGGGCAACTTAGAGGGGCCTTGTCTCAAGTTAAAATGAGGGGGAAACGGGAATGTAGCCCCGTGCTCCCTGGGTCCCATTCCTAGCACTGCATAAGAACCCCCCTCCAAAAACTTGGATCCACTGACTCGGATCCATTGAGAAGTGTTACAAGTTTGACTAGGATACCCCAAAATTACCCTTTAGAGTCCTAACTTTAAAGTCTTAATACCCAGAACCTCAGACTGTGCCACTGGAAATAAGGTTAAGGTTATAGGTTAAGACAAGGTTCTGCTAGGGCAGAGGAACCTCTAATTCAGTGTGCCAAGTGCTCTTCTAAAGGGACAAACTGGACGTGGACATAGGTGCACACGGTGTGAATGGCACATGAAGGCTGGATTTCTACCCAGCTGCCAACTGCTGAGTAGGAAAGCGGCCAGGAACTGTGCCTTCAGAGGAAAACAGTCCCCCGACATCTGGACCTCACACTCTGGCCTTCAGAAAAGGGAGACAATAACTTCCTGCTGTTTTAAGCCAGCTGGTACATACATGGCACTTTGGGACAGCAGCCCTAGCAAAGATACACAGAAGGCAGATGGCACCTACCTCTTGACTGGAAAGAGACATGCATGGATGTGGACAGGAGGGAGGACTCATTGGCCCCTAACACAAGGCTGCCCACAATTGGACAGGACCAGGAGGACCGGAACTTGATAGGATGATGTTTAAATCTCTGCTATTCAGAGTACAAAAAAGACAGATACCATGTCCTATTTCAGCTTCAAAACTTAGTGTGTCTGTAAAATTTCCTCCTCCTGAATCAGATTCCCCCAGAGAGCTGATGAACATGGATGACCTGCCCCACTCAAGTTTCTTGGTGGGTCTGGGGGCAGGCCCTGGAAGATGTGTTCCAGCATGTCTCCGGTGACCCCAGGAGTGGATGAGCACACACTGAGAATCTCTGTGCTGGGTCATGGTTTGTGACTCCGCCTGCATATTAGAAGCCTTTCTTTAGTTAGGGGGCTGTGGGAAGGTTGCTGTCTCCCCAAGCTGTCCTTAAATTTGAGATACTCCAGCCTCAGCCTCCCATGTAGCTGGGATTACAGGCAAATACCACTGCACCTATCTTAAGCAGGAAGGTTTTAACAAGTGATGCCTGGCTCTACCTTAGAGATACCATAGAGTTGGCCTAAAGTGGGCTCAAGGCTTTTCTTTTCAATTTCCCTAAGTGAAGCAAATGTGCAATTTAAGTAGCAAACCCGGTCTAGGGACCCCCACACTTAGGAAACTGGTTTGGTGCATACTCAGAAAAAATTTACTCCTTAACATAATGATCATAGCCCAAGCACAAAATATGGGTTTAAAAAATGAAGGAAAGGCCCTTTACCCCCAGGAAATCTCCCAGAAAGCAGCATCTCGGCCTGTCTCTTTGGGACCCGAAAGTCTTGGACCCGTAGAGTGGCCTGGGCTGTTTGGATCGAAAGTCTGCGCAGACCTGCATCTCAGCACGACTGTTTGGGACTGGTAGGCCTGCCCTTCATCCGCAGGGAACTGCCTGGAGACCGGCATCTGGGCCAGGTCTGTTTGGGCCCGTAGCCCCGCCCTTCACCCCCAGGAAGTCTCCCAGAAAGCAGCATCTCGGCCTGTCTCTTTGGGACCCGAAACTCTCGGACCCGCAGAGTGACCCGGGCTGTTTGGATTGGGAATATTGTGGAGACTGGCATCTTGGCCAGGTCTGTTTTGACCGGGAACTTTTCAGAAACCAACATTCTGGCCTGACTCTTTGGGACCTGTAGGCCCTTCACTCGCAGGGAACCTCCTGGAGACCTGCCTGGGACAAAGCACGGTGGCCTGGCCTGCCTGAGATTCCACAGGCTCCGGG
>PVJX010049180.1:0-11142 GCA_004027295.1 Dolichotis patagonum
TGGTGACCCTGGGAGCTGCTCAGCCCAAACAACCAGCCACTGTCACTTGGGCTCTGCAGCCGGCATATGTGCTGTGAGTCGACAACATTTTTATCTGACTTTGTTAAAATTAACCTCACTTGGAATCCAGTCTTTTCTGTTTCATCGGTATAATTACTGGCCTTGGAGTGCCTTCCCAAAGCTGTTGTTTATAGTGATTCATGCAGCAGAAAATATACAACTGGTTCTTGAGAGCCAAGCAATGACAACTCAATTCTGTAAGAAAAAAAAAGCAGTGCAAAACCCCAATAGTGCAGAAGCTTTTTCCTTTTTAAATGAATCTTTTTTTTTCTTTAAGGGTACACACACACACACACACACACACACCTGTACTTCAAAACATCCCTTACTCTAAAAAAAAAGTTAATGAACTGCATCTGTGATGGCTCGTGATCCTCAGGTTAATTATAGCTTGGTTAAACCAGACGCAAAGGTGAAATGAGGAACTGCTTTGAATATTATTTCAGGAGTAGTGATAAGGCCCTGATGCTCCTCCAAATGCTTCCTCTGATGAACGTCTGAAATGTCACCATGATCACTTCCCTCCTTTAGCTTACACGCTACTGTCTCCAAGGGCAGTGTGGCAATCAGAGCAGAGACCTCAGGCAGAGACCAAGTATCATGATTTTTTTAAGGTCTGATTGTCTGTGTAACTCCTGATACGATGGTAGGGTTACAAAACTAGAGGACTTGGGGAGAGGAAGACATGGAAAGATAGGGACCAGGATAGCATCCGGCACAGGGGTACACACTAACACACACAAGGACACACAGGGACAAGAGGACGGCAAGAGGACTGGACCTGATACAGCTCTCCATCTTTGGAGACCCTTGCCTTACTTGAAATAACTCCACCACCCCCAACCATATGCACTGTCCTAGGGGGAAGAAGGACTATCTGGGTGGTGACTTTTCCTCTTCTTGGCAAAGAAGGGAGAAGTGACCTAGGCCTTGCCAATTGCATTTCCCCGAAAATTAGTGATTTGTTTGGGGAAACTAAAATACGCCAATCAGAACCAACAGTTAATGAGTTCCAAGACTTTTAATGAAAGTGTTGTAAAAGCATTCCTCTTTACATTGCAATTATCTGTCTTTGTACATTTCCTGTTACTATAACAAAATACACAAGGCTGCATACTCTATGAAGAGAAGAGGTTTATTGAGCTTGCAGTTCTGGACATTTGAGAGCATAGCCCCACCATTTTCTTAGCTCTGGTAAATGGTTTATGACAGATTGCATTGTAATGGTAACAGCCTATGCAGAAGTCATGCTTCTCACATAGTGAGACTGAGGGACTCTGGCTCTACTGTAACAACTTCCTCTCACAGGAACACACTGGGGTCCCATGAGAACTACAGCAATTCCTTCCAAGGACGGCACCTCCTGTGATGTAACTACATCCCAGTGGTCTCCTTCCAAAGATTCCACAACACTAGATAGTCAACACCACCACACTGACAACCAAGCTTCCACCATCTGAAACTTTAGAAAATGCACTCAAACTATGCCCTAAATGCAGCACCTTCTTGCCACACTGAGGAGAGAGGCTGCCTAAGAATGAAAGGATAAAGAAGAACCAGGTTGAGAGACCCAACCTGAATGGTGTTCTCTAACCACTGGAGATTCCTTCGCTTTTTGCCTTGACCTTTAAGTCATGGGAACTAAATTCTCTTGCTTGAGTCATTTTGAATTAATTTTATCTATAAATTACAACAAAATAGAATTATGAATAATAGCCAGGTGTAGAGGGGCAAAAAGGAGTCAGGACAACTTGCTGGGGTTTAGGCTCCTATCTTTACTGCCCCATCCTAGAGCTAAACTTGGTTAACTGGGGATAGAGCTTACAGAAATTGAGATTATCATGTTTTGCTGTTGTGTTACTCTTTGATTGTAAATAGATACCATAAAGAAGAGTTATGCCTTCAGCAGTGTCCCTAATTAAAGAAAATCACACACTTGTCTTTTTCTAATTGAGTTGATTTGAGCTAGATTAATGATACCATCGGCTAATTGGCATCAACATTTAATGTCCTCTGATGAATCAATCCATGAGAAACATAGTTTACAAATTTATGTGGAAAATACAGTTTTTGCAACAAATACTCTAACAAACTAAATTTCTATGCACATCATAGTCTAGTCTGGAATTATAAATCAATGTCCTGCAAAACTGCCCAAAGCATTTGTCCTCCATAGCAAACAGAAACAAATACTTAATTTTATGAAGACAGATGAGAATAAATTTAACTTAAATTTTATAGTATCCATTATGAAGATATTTATATGACCCTTAACCTTACTCACCTAGTATATAATAGCTAACTCATGTTTAATCTTCACAATCTTATTCTGTGTTTTAATCTTACACACATCCATTCTTTCTTGACTTTTTTACAAGCAATTACTAACTTGCACCGAATTCAGTTATCATTTCTTACCAAAGCTGATAAAATACAATTTGGTACTCGAAATACCATGACATTATGATCTCTCGGGGTGTAAGTAGGATTTAGGAATGAGACCTGTAGCTGTAGAGTGGAGAAAGGAATGTAAGGAACAAGCCCACATTCAAGTCCCGCATTCAAGGCTGAACCAGGATATGTGGGTGTCCTGCGTCAAACTAATCTGCTGCCCTTTCAATACTCATTAAATTTGTTAACATTCAATGATGTATGACTTCCCAGCAAGCAGTTTTTGTTTGCTGGCTGTTTGGTTCCTTGTGATTGTTGTTATTTTAATTTCCACTTGAGGGCTCTGATTTGTTCAGCAGGTAAGAGGCCAGTTTAGCTCTCGGGAATTATGTAAGAGGTTGTATATGGAAACTTGACATAGCTGATGCAGTAATTCTGACTTATTCCAAGTGAATCTTAACACAGCTTATAAACTAGTGACTCAACTGACCTACTCTTTGGTCCAGCCTTTGACCCTTCACCCCTGGTTTGGAGCAAACCATTATATCGATTGAGTCAGGCTACTCAGGTTGCTATTACTCCTGAGCTATGACTTATCTCAAAAGATTGTTCTTTCTGGGATTTCACTTCCTGAGTTAAGTGCCCTCTGCCACTAACCAAAAGGGAATCCACAGAGCTCTGCCTCCCAGACCATCTACACTCCCTCTCTTCCTGGCATGTGCCTTTTATCACATCCCATGGGCTCAAGGAGACCACAGCAAGTACTCAGCCCATCTAACATTCTAAATAACTTTAGACAGGAACCAGACACTAGTGCCCTCCTAACTGAAGGGGTCACATATGCTCTCCAAGTGATCACATTGAAACCCCTTTGTCTTGACTGGGCCTGCAAGAAAAATACACATTCAAGAACATTTTTCCTTGGGGACTAGATGGCCACAAAATCCTCTTGGCAAAGCCTTCTTGATTTTCCCTTTATATCCTTAAGACAGTAAAATTGTGTTGCAACAGCAAACAGAAACATCAAAACAACATCTAGGATTTGGAGGCAGATTTATTTACATTGATGGGCCCTGATTGGGATCATATCAAAAATATTGGGCCCCAATTTCTGGTGGCATAGGATAAGCAAGCAGGAAGTACAAAGGCAGAACAGCTTGTCAATTACAGGTTAGTTCTTACAGTACGTGTTGTAGTGACCAGCTGTGCATCACAGTGACCAGCCATTGCTAAGAAACAAAAGTAATAGGAACTGTAACCAGAACTATTATCTAGGAAGCTCACAAACTGAAGTATACTGGTTTGGGGGTGTGGGAGAGTGGGGAGCATCTTCTGTTACAGTGTAACTAATTTTTGGTTATTTACTTGGAAATTCCTATAGGATGCTCTGTTTCACAGCTCATTTGAGATCTTGTATCTATCACCTAAGAGTTCAGCCAAAACTTCCATTTAATTTCCTTTTCCCAGAAAGAATTCATATAGCCACCCTATAGTGCAACAAAACCCCATAAAGTCATCCAAATAGAATTTAGAAGATTCAGGCCAGGGATTTAACTCAGTGGCTTAAGTGCCTGCCTGGCAAGCATTAGGTCGTGAGTTCGATCCCCGGTACCAAAAAAAAAAAAAAAGAATTTAGAAGATTCTTCACCAAGAACTTTTTGAGCGATGTATCTTTGCCATGTCTTATCTGAAAACAAGAAGGTTGTGGCCATCTTGTATTCTATTTTTCATGTCTCACGCTACATGCCTTTTTAAAGAAAACAAAAAGGTTGAAAACAAGAAGGTTGTGGCCATCTTGTATTCTATTTTTCATGTCTCATGCTACACGCCTTTTTAAAGAAAGCTTGACAGATAGCATTGCTCTGACTCATCCTAAAGTCTGGACAAAGATTAGCCTCTTGATCATCCTCTTTTCTTGATCTACCTGGAATCATGACAGATCTATTCCCCAAAGTGTATGCGATGTAGTGAAGACTGAAAAGATGTCCAAATTCAAGTTAATAACACTCAAAATTTCTATAAGCACAGGTCACTTTTCTGCTATGAGTTTCAGTTAACTTGACTTTATGTAGCTTTTGTGCCTGCTAAATATTAGGGCAGGTAAATCCATGATCTGACATTAAATAAAGTGTGGGCTTTTTCAAATGCTTGTAGAAGCAGATTCTTTAATTGTTTTGGACTGATAGTTGTAAAACGATACATATTCTTTTATTAGTATGCCGATACTGACCAGATAAATAAATATGTTTAAAAGTCAAATATCTCCATAATCAACGGCAGGTAAACATTATTTCCAACACTCTTCTACTCACACATACAAATATGATAGATGACTAATTTAAATAACGGGATAGATAGATAAATGGAGACAAATACTTTATTCCTCTAAAAGCAAGAATAAAATTGACCATAATATCAAATACATCCAAACTTCTTTCTAAACACCAAATAATTTATATGTGTTTTATGCATTTAAGATATTGAGGTTCTGTTTTGCTTCTTAGGGAAAAAAAGAGAGACTCCCCTTGCAAGATTTTTGGAGGAAAGTCAGGTGAGAGGTGCAAAATAGATACCTGAAGTTTCCTCAAGAGCTTTGGCAGATACTGAAAGAGACTGACAGCCTTAGTCTTTGATGTAGTCCTGGGTGACATCCTTTGGCTTTTGTTTCCATTTCTCTCCCCCTCTCTCCCTCCTTCCCCCTCTCCTTAGTGAGAGTAGCTGAGGACCAGAGGAAGTTAGAACACGAAGATGGTACAAATGTATTTGATTGCTCCTACTTTGCTTGCTTTTCAGTTGTGGTCTTGTTTATTGATCATGTTTACTTATAAGCAACATCTTGTTTGTGACTATCCATGGACCCAATTTCCACAGCAAGCCCTTGCCAAGTGTTCTATTAGGTTCTGCAGATACAGAGATGAGCACAGAGCCAGCTCTGCCCTGGAGACACCCACAGGGAGGAGCACCATGTCATTGAACGGTGGCAAGGGAAGGGGCACACGCTGCAAGAATGCAGCTTCCCAAGGGCAGCTAGAACCAAACAGAAGAGGAAAAGTCACCTCATCCATCACATTCTAGGCAGAGAAGCAGTGGGTGCAAAGATAAGGGGAACAGGATTTATTTCTGAGTTGGAAATAAGCTTCCTGGGCAGAGGAGACTGCCTGGTCAGCAACTGAGCTGCCGGCCGTGATGTACACACCCACATGACGCGGTGGGTTTTGCACCTTGAGTAGCAAGAAGGAAGAAAAGTCAGCAACGGCTCACCCAGGTACCAACCAAGAGACTCTGACATCCCGCAACCATCCTGCTGCTTAGGGTAAACATGCACCTCAGAGAAAGTTATCTCCCCACGGTGTCCACTTCATACCCAAGAAACTGTGACTATGCACAGCAGACTCAAGTCAATCAAAACACCCTTCTCCTTCCCTTCCCTTCTCCACCCTCCTCCAATCTGAGTCCTTCATTAATTTATCCATTTATTCATACTAAGATCACCCAGAAGCATAGTGTTTTTATTTAGATTTATTTGCAAATAAAAAGGGCCTTGGAATCATCCTTGAATAATGCTCAGAACATCTAAGAATTCTGATGTCTTACTGTCTTCTTGTCACAGAGATACAATAGTCAATACCTGCCAGGTGCGGTGGCACACACCTGTAATTCCAGCATTCAGGAGGCTGAGGCAGGAGACCACTATGTCTGAGGCGAGCCTGGGCTATAAAGTGAGTTCAAGGTCAGCCTGAATTACATAGTAAAACTGTGTCAAAAAATTAATTAGTTTAATTAAATGAACACACACGAATAGTCAATACCCATAACCTCCCATAAAGGAGAAGGAGTTTATTTTAGCTCATGGTTCTTACAAGATTCAGTCCACAGTCAGCAGACTCCAAGACAGGCAGGTCAGAGTAGAAGGCTCTGGGGGGAGGACAGCTGCTCATGGTGGCTGGGAAGCATAGAGCAGAGCAGGAGTGAGAAGGGAAATACCCAGAACCTTCCAGACGACAGCACTAGTGACCTGCCTCTAATCAGTTTCCCCTCCCAAAGTCAAAGATGCTTGACAGATGTCAGAATAACCACATAAACACAACTTCCCAAGCAAAGCCCAAAGACTCAAATAAATAAACTACAGAGGAAATAGTTTCATTGTTTTAATTTTTGTCAAATATTTTCTTATTTGGAAAGTAATATAGTATGTGTCCATTGTAGGGAATTTCTAATGAATAAAATATAAACAAAAAAATAGACTACATGTACAAAGAAGTGTTATTAACATTTTAGTGATGTGCGTGTACATATAGATATGTGGGCAGAAAGCACTCAAGTAGAATTTATATATATTTAGGATGTATGTATAATTTGCATATGAAACATGTAAAATACATAGAATTTATATTTTTCACTTATTTCATTAGTGATAAAAGTCATGTAATCATTGACTGGTATTGCATCATTTATTCTTTTTATTTTGAAGAGAATAAAATCAAGCAAAATAAAACAGAATAGAGTCAATCAAAACAAAACAATGAACGTGATACAGGATTTCAAAACAAGATAAAAGGAAATCAACAATGGCTACCATAATGCCTCTTGTTGTCCTAAAATAACTTTCCATACCATCAGGAATAATAAGATCAAACAAAACAGAACAGAATAAAACCAATCAAAACAGAACAGTGAAAGCAATACAGGACTTCAAAATAAGACAATAGGAAAACCACAATGGCTACCATAATATATTTTGTTATCTTTGAAATAGCTGCCCATGCCATCAAATATAATAAAATCAAACAAAACAAAATAGAGTAAAACCAAACTAAACAAAACAATGAAAACAATACAGGGTTTCAAAACATGATAGTAGATTAACAATGGCCACTGCTTTCCCTTTTTTGACATTTCCTCCCCTTTTACTTTCACAGTATCTATTGTGCATTTTGGATCCTATTAACTCCTTTAGTTTTTTGTATTAGGGAGACAACATGATGTTCAGACCCATGTGGCTCTGAACCATGTGCATGGTCTCATGTTGCATCCATTTACATACAAGAGCCTTGAGGTTATCTTGCTTTATGGTTGAATAGCTTTCCATTGTATAAAAATGCCATTTTTTCTTTCTTGTCCATTCTTCAGCTGATAGGAAAGCTACCCCTACTTTTTTATGGTTCCTTGTCACATCAGGCATTGTTTTCTCTCCTTTGACTTTCAGTCTATGAATTTTCTTTTGAGTTAAATGTGTTTCTTGAATAAAGCATATTGACAGACCCTGTCTCCTGATCCACTCTGCCTGTGTTTCTTTTTATTGGTGAATTGAGGCCATCCACATCGATGGTTATGGCCAATATGCACTGGCCTGTTTCTGCCATGCTATTTTCCTGCTGTTGGCTTCCTACTTTTTCTATCCGTTCAATTGTTTGTCCCACTCAGTGATCCCCCTTTGCCACTGTTCCTGGAACTGTGATCATTTTTATTTCTCTTTAGAATGTTCTTCAGTATTCTTTGTAGGGTTGGTTTGGTAGTCAGGAATTCCTTCAGTTGTTCTTTGTCATGGAAATATCTTCTTTCTCCACTATTTTTGAAAGATAGTTTTCAGGGTACATCAATCTAGGTTGGAAGTTGTTTTCTTTCAAGACTTGAAATACTTTACTCCAACCTCTTCTTGACTTGATGGTTTGTGTTGAGAAGTGTGTCATGCTTCTGATAGGTTTTCCTTTATAGCTGATCTGTTCCTTTTCTCTAACAGCTTTCAATATTCTGTTCTTCTGATGAATTTCTGGGATCTTAATTATTATATGTCTGGGTGTAGATTTATTTTGGTTATGGTTAACTAGAGTTCTGTATGCCTCATATATCTACATGTCAGGTCTTTTTCCCATGCATGGGAAGTTTTCTGCTATTACTTCTGTAAATAGACTTTTTATGTCATTTGTGTTGACAGCTGATTTTTAATTGACACCTATTATTCTTAAATTATCTTGATTGCATCACCTTGCAGCTATTGAATTGTTATTTCCTGCCTCCTTGTAATTTTTAAAAGATTTTTCCTTTTGGGCACTCTCAGGGGACTGCCAGGCCAGCTAGGCCTGTCCTTTGCCCACAGAGAACATCTGGGGACTGGTGCTCTCTGGGGCCACCAGGCCAGCTAGACCAACCCTTCACCCGCAGAGAACATCTCAGGACCAGTGCTCTCCTGGGCTGCTGGGGACAGCTAGGCCCGCCCATCTCCTACAGGGAATATCACGAGACTTGTGCTCTCGAGGGCAGCTGGGAACAGCTAGGCCCACCCTTCGCCTGCAAGGAACATCCAGGAGACTGATTGTGGGGCCCTGAGCTGCCTGAGACCACACCTGCTGGACCCGCCCTTCCACCGGGAATACTGGACTACAGTGGACTACCATGCTGGCTTGATGAGAGGCTCAGGAACCCCTCATCCAAACAGAGACCCCATCAAGCTTCAGTCAGTGTGGTGACTGACTGTCCATAGAGAACATCTGGGGACTGGTGCTCTCCGGGGCCACCAGGCCAGCTAGACCAACCCTTCGCCTGCAGAGAACATCTCATAAAATAAAATAAAATTAAATAAAATAAAGGTCTGCAGTGGGTAAATAGGGGTGTAAGTCAAACTTCCTCCAAGTGTAAGACCTTGGCTAACCTGGCAAGAGAGTGGGTATTCCCCTCTCCCCACACAGAGAACATCAGACAGGTTGAGGAGTGTGTCAATATCGCCCTGCCCCAATTTAAAGGAAATTAAAAAAACTTATGAGAACCCCAGTGACACAGTAAGGCCTCAGCTGACACAAACACTATAGTCAGGGAGACCTGGTGACCTGCCACAACCTGAAGATATAACAACAGCAGGAACTAAAAGTTGCCCTACATCAGAACTTCTGGGTGAGTTAGCCCAGAAAGAATTTAGGACTCACACAACAGGCACAGTAGCAGGAATTCAGGAGACTGGATCTCCTCTTCATTGTGGTACCCAGAAATTTGACAAACATCAGCCACACAGTAGAACCCTGAAACACACACTACGGAAAGTTGTGACTATTGGAATAGAAAGACCAGAAATTTACCCAAATGGTGAAAATGACTAAATGAAAAGGCAAAATGCAATCCCGAACATCTAGTCCATCCGGGTCAAGTGCAGGCGGTAATGAAATAGAGGACCCTAAAATTCATACACCAGAAATCTCTGAAAAGATAGCAACTGAAGTAAAGAAACAAATCCATGAGGCTATGGAGGAACTCAAATTAGAAATAATGTCTTATATAAAGACAAAAGTAACAACCTTAGTAAGTGAGCTGCTCAACATAGCTAGAGAAGAAACAGATAAGAAACTATAGGAGCATGGGAAATTGATTGAAACTTTGAATGAACAATGCAGAAAACAAGCAGAATCTACGAAACAAAGTGAAAGAGATATGCAAGAAGCAAAAACTTGTATTGAAAGCCTGCAAAGCCAGTTAAATGAAGCTGAGGATAGAATCTCAGACCTTGAGGACAAGATTGCAGATAGCAATCATGAAAGGATAGAACTTATAAAAACAAGAAAGCAGTACAAAATGACAATCCAACAACTACAAGATGATGCCAGGAAAAACAATGTTAGAGTAATGGGCATTAGTGAAGAGGCAGGAGACAATGCAAAGTATATAGCTAAGCTATTCACAGAAATAATGGCAGAAAATTTCTCAAACATGGGGGAAAAGTGGATATACAAATAAGTGAGGCATATAGAATGCCCCACGGTCACAACCAATATAAATCTGCATCCAGACATATAATAATTAAGATCTCAGATATACAGCATAAAAACAGAATACTAAAAGCTGTTAGAGAAAAGACACAACTCACCTATCAAGGAAAGCCTATTAGAATCACAGCAGACTTAGCACAAACCTTCAGGTTAAGAGGAGCTTGGAGTGAAGTATTTCAAGCCCTAAAAGAAAACAACTTTCAACCCAGACTGACATACCCAGCAAAACTGTCTTTCAAATTTAATGGAGAAACAAGATACTTACATGACAAAGAACAACTAAAGAAATTCATACCCACCAAACCAACCTTAGAAAGAGTGCTGAAGGACATTCTAGGTAGAGATAAAAATGACCACAATCTCCAGAACAACAACAGAAAGAAATCACCAGGCTGGACAAGAAAGTAAACAAAGGAGAAAAACAGGAAACTAATAACAGTAACACAACATGGCAAAGTCAAGCCATTACATATCAGTGATATCCATAAATGTAAATGGGCTCAATTCACATATCAAAAGAAACAGGTTGACAGAATGGATCAAGAAACAGGATCTCACAATATGCTGTATACGAGAAGCGCATCTGACTCAAAAAGAAACTCATAGATTAAAAGTCAAAGGATAGAAAACAGTATTCCATGCAACAAGGACCCAGAAAAAAGCAGGGGTAACTATCCTATTTGCAGACAATGTGAACTTCAAACCTAAAATGATTAAAAGAGACAAAGAAGGTCACTACATACTCGTAAGTGGAAAAATTCAAGAGGAAGAACTAATAATTATAAATATATATGCACCAAACACAGGAGCACTCAACTATATAAGTCAGATACTAAAGGACATGAAAAACCAAATACGCAAGAACACAATTATTACAGGTGACCTTAACAGCCCACTGTCACAGAGATAGATCAACTAGACAAAAAATCAGCAAAGA